>CM076578.1:1119412427-1119680564 GCA_034641835.2 Pinus albicaulis | reverse complement strand
ATTAGTCAAAATGCTATGAAAATGCCCGGGCTGTCTATCTAAAACCTGCAATCAAGAAAACTGATCAGTGATTAACAATCATAAAACATGAAAGACAGAAATTAAATGGAAATTATGGAAATGTATAAACAGAAATGAAACAACTGCAAAGTGTGAACATATGGATGGATTATGATACAATGACTTTTAAAGAAATGAAATGAGAAATATACACTAATACACAAAACCTTAGCTGAGCAGGGGCCCTCTACACAGCCTTGGTAACGATCCTCAAACACGAATTAAGTTGAAAAACAGAGTCTTCTCATATTAAAAAGCAGTTCATTACAGAATGGTAGTGTTACGGCTCAAGGGCAGCGTAATCACTACAAAGCAGACTAAAAGATAACAGAGTTCATTCACTAACATCAACTATCAACTAACAACTAACAACTAACTTTGTGTGCGTATGCAAACGCTCTATATATAACAATAAACTGTAACTGTCTCCTAAAGTTCATGATGGCAGAGAGCACGTAGACCACTACGTCCACGGATATAGGAGTATGGCCGTGTTGGAAAGTGAATCTACGGAAGGTGGATGCGCAGATTCAACTCCGAGAATACGCACAGATGTCGATTTAACCTCCGCAGGCTTAGAAACGGCCGTATGGATGTTTATGTGCCACGAAACAGAGTCCGGCCGACATGAAACTCCATGGTTGACTTCCATGTGGACGCTTTTGACCGCGGCTTCTTTGGACGAGTTTGCTTTAACCAATAGGACACGAACCATGTCCACGTCATTCCTAGCCTGCCCATGTGGCTCGTTTCCCTTGTAGACACCTGTAGCATATAATTCCACAAAATAGCTGCGGAAAGTTGCAGCAGCTGCGGAAAGTGGCAAGATTCCGCAGCTGAATGAACAAAATCTAGATCAAATAGAAAACAAAAAAACATAATTAAAAACCATGTTAGATACCCTTTTGCACATGATATTGACAATTTGGGAGGTTTAGGTGAGTGAAAAAGGTATGGAAAAGTGTATGGAAAAGATGCAAATTTGGGACTCAACATACCCCCACTGTGAAGGTGTTGCATGTCCTCATGCAACCAAAATTTTGATACTCTTTGTTCGGTTCATGTGCCTTGATACTTCAGCCAGCACATCCAATCCCCTTCTCTTCTTCTTTGGTACTGCCATCATTCTGGGTTTCTTCATTAAGCACCTAAATTTGATATTCACAAGTGCTCTGCTCAATTTTTGGCATTTCCTTTTTAATTTCTTATTCTTCTTTTGCCAAATTCCCAAATGTAACATAGTATTATCATGGATGATCTTGTCCAGTATGCCTTGTTCTTTCAGTGTTTCATTTTCATTTTTGATGTGCCGATTCAAAAGCTCCAGCTCAAAAATTTCCTGTTTTAATGACTGAACTAAATCATCCTGCAATGTATGAGGCTGAATGGAAGAGGTACTTGGACCTGTGGCTGCCTTTTCCAAGGATTCTATATAGTCATATACCTCCTGTTGCTTGGGGTCTACTTCCGGTGTCATTTTCATTGGGCTGTCCCCAAAATGCTGTAAAGGAGAATTATGTTCAAAATCTGGCCGAGGAGGGCTTACATCAATGTTTTGCTGAGAATAAGATGGAGTATGCTCATTGTCTGATTGGGAATGAAAGGAATCGGGTTCACTAACTGACTGAAATGGACTATGGTCAGTTGGAGACTGTTCAGATGTCTCCTCACCCAAATCAATGAAATGAGGACCCTTAATTTGTGTTTTTCTCAATTTTCCCTTAAGCCTGCTGCTTCTCCTCACATGCTGTGGTACACTACCCTTTTGTTCTTGTTTTCTTGTCTCTGCCTTCTTGGATATAGATGACTGTTTTTGAAGATAAACTAATCTTTCAGATAGTATTTGATGATCTTCTTCTTCAGAAGAAGGAGTTTTATGGAAAACCTCAATAATTTCTTTCCCTTTTGGTATTATTGGCTTCTTAGCTTTGATTTCCTTCTTCTTCCTTTTTACCAATCTCTCTTCCCTATCAGTTTTTTTCATAGTAGTAGTAGAAGTATTTTGGATTTCATCTATTGTTCTTTTCCTTCTACTTCTTCTTGCTGTGCTAGCTGCGGGAATTTCCTGAGTAGGAGTAATTTGGGTTTCAATATTCATTCTTTTTCTTCTACTCCTTCTAATTGAACTACCTTCAGGAATTTCCTGAGGTTCTTCAAAGAAGTTTCTAACTAGGAATTGTTCCCATGTATCTTTTCTTTCCTTTAGCTCCTTTTCAATCAGAATTTTTATAAGGCCGTGGTGATAAAGATGAGGCTCTACATCCCCTAAGTGTTTTTGAACAGTCACAACCATTTTCTTTAAGCTATTGAATAGAAAATAAGGGAGATTGAGAGTTTGGTTTTCAAGAAAATTCATCAATAGCCTGGTATGGTACATGTACATAGACCCAAAACGGCCTTCACATGTAATAAATTTCTGAACAATTAGTAGTAAAGTGGCCCATTATTCTTTTATTGCATGCACAGGGATTCCTCTTTTAAAAACAGTGATATCCATACCTTGATTTCGTAGGATTGTTCTCCATGCCTCATCACTGATACTTTTATTTTTGAACCAACGTTCTCCCTCCTAAAGAAGTTCTGTGGCTGTTGCTATTGATGCTTCATTGACCAAAAACTTGAGGTCTCCAATTTCTGCTTCCGAGCCATCAAATGACCTTGCAAACGCTTTCGTAACTTCTTTGTGGTAACCTCTGAATTTCTGAATAAAACGCAGCCATTTTGCTTTCTTCAACATTTCTTTTGCTTACGGATATCCCTCTATAAACTTTGGTCCTTCCGGCTCTGCCCTTAATAATTTTCCCATTTCACTTCTCTGTGCTTCACAAATTTTCTTTCGTGAGGGTTTAAGTGGAAATGGAACGATGGAATACACAGGATCGAGCACAATGACTGTGGGGATGTATCATAAAATGAGAATGAGTACCATAAACAGGATGGAGTAAGACTGTGGGTGGATATACGGGAGTGAGAATGAGCAAAAGGAACGAAATGGAGTGAAACAGGGAGTGAGAATGAGTAGAGTGGGGTTTTGTAAACACGACAGAGACACGACAAAGATGTTAACAAAGTATAATGCATTCGGCCGCGTTTTGAATTTTGGTGGCTGTGTAATAAATATGAACACGTTTCAATCAGCGGTTATGAAGTTATGCGGCTTATAAGAGTCCTTTGTCAACTCAAATACGTCTCATTATCTCCGGTGGGATATTGGAACATGAGTGAGAATTGGAATTTCAATGATGAAACCGTTTATGAATAAATGCAAGAGGATAACATGGAGATCGTGACAAATTACGGAACTGTCAATATAATTATTGCGCGTAATGGGTAGAGCTCATGGTTTAAAATTATATAAAAATGTGTTTTTCAATACTATTTGAAATAAACTTTATTCATACCTTTGGAATCCTTGCTTTTTCCCTTGGTCTTCAACTGATTGATCTCCATTGGTGTCTTGAATGTTCCATTGATCCTTTCTCCTGCATTTTATTTCATAATTATGAAAATAACAACTGACTGTACATTCTCTTTGAAAACAGAGTAGTAGCTGCGGAATCTGCTTCTGGCTGCGGAAACTGGAGTCAGCTGCGGAAACAGATGTCAGCTGCGGAAACTGACACAGCTATTACTTGGTTGAATAAAAATGAACAAATGACAGATGACCAGATGGAAATGGTCATAAAAAAGATTTTTATTGATGGAATGGATGAAATGAAGTGGAATGAAGTGAAATGAAATGAAATGAAATGGAATGAAGTGGAATGAAATGGAGTGGGTGGTGAAATGAAATGAAATGAAAGACAGATTTTTTTTTGGAAAATATAGAGTGTCAGGTGCCCTTGATTTTCACCCTATATTTTCTGCATAAGACTGCCAATCAATGATTGGTTTTCAGGCTTATACCATTTTTTTTTTTTTTTATTTATTTTTTTTTTTAATTTTTTTTTTTTAACTTGAAAAACAAAAGCTAGGCTGGTGGAGAAGAAAAATTCTTTTGTACCAGCCTGATTGCAGAACTTTCTTGAAACAACTTGACAAAATCCTCTTTTGAGAGTGGCTTATGATAAACTTTCAATCTATGGCCATTCACAATAAGAGGAGTTTGAAACTCATCAATGGTCTTGATTCTTACAGCTCCATTGCTAAAGATCTTGTCAATCTCATATGGCCCAAGCCAATGAGTCTGAAATTTCCCTCGAAAATCTTTAAACTTGGAGTCAAATAACAATGCCCAATCTCCTTCTTGAAACTTCTTCTCTTTGATATATTTGTCATGCCATTTAGTTCTTTGATATTGAACTAGATCAGTTCTTAGAATTGCTTCTTGTCTGATCTCATCTAGCTCATTCAACTGCTCCATTCTATGCTTTTGGGCTTATGATAAGTCCATCCCCAACTGAACTGCTATCTTGAAGGTCTTGACTTGGAACTCAATGGGGAGCAAGACTTCTTTCCCATAAACAAGTTCATAGGGAGAATGTCCTGTTGTATTCCTCCATGTAGTTCTATAGGCCCACAAGGCTTCTGGAAGCCTTTCTGCCCAATCTCTTCTATGTAGATGAACAGTTTTGGTGATGATACTCTCAAGAACTTTGTTTGTGGACTCCACTTGACCATTTGCTTGTGGATGGTAAGGAGTAGATTTTCTGTGCTTGATTTTGTATTCTTCCATCAACTTCTCCACCAAAGTTGATGTGAATTGGCTCCCCTGATCTGTTACAATTTCTCTTGGAACACCAAAGCGAGTAAAAATATCCTCATAAAGAAAATGAACAACTGAATTTTCAGTAGCAGATACTAATGGTTTAGCTTCTACCCATTTAGTAACATAATCGGTGCAAACCAATATATACTTCTTTTGCTTCGATGGTGGATTAATTGGTCCAATGAAATCTAAAGCCCATTTTTCAAAGGGTTCAATGAGTACCTGTGTTTGCAATGGCATTTCATTTGAAAGGGTAGGTTTCCCTACTCTTTGGCGGCTATCACACCTTTTGACATATTGTTTTGCATCTTTGAAGAGGGAAGGCCAATAATATCCCAAGGAAAGGATTTTATAGGCCGTCCTTTTGTCCGCAAAGTGTCCGCCGCATGGTTCATCATGACATGCCTTAAGAATATCGGGCATTTCATCTTCCCTGACACATCTTCTGATCACAAGATCTGGCCCTGTTTTAAACAATTCGTTAGAAATCCATGAATATCTTGAACTCTCCTGAATAATTTTTCGTTTTCTCTTGGAAATAAATGTGAAGGTAGTTTCCCTGTAACCAAATAGTTAGCAATATCTGCATACCAAGGGGTCTTAATAGTTACTGCAAACAAGTATTCATCGGGAAACTTATCTTCTACAGGAGAATCTTCTTTAGTATTCTGAATCCTAGACAAGAAATCAGCTACTGTATTCTGTTTTCCTGGTCTATCCAACACGGTAATATTGAATTCTTGCAAAAGTAAAAGCCATCTTGTCACTCTGCCATTAGTAACAGGTTTGTTCATTAAATATCTAATTGCAGAATGGTCAGTATGAATAAAAGTTTCATAGCCTGTTATGTAATGTCTAAACTTATTAATTGCATGAACAACAGCTAAGAACTCTTTTTCGGTCACAGTATAGTTCAACTCTGTGGGAGTCAAATTTTTACTGGTGTAATAAATGGCATAAGGAATTAAATCTTTTTGACCCAACACAGCTCCAAGAGCTGTATCTGAAGCATCTGTAGAAATATGGAAAGGAAGTTTCCAATTTGGTCCTCTCAAGATAGGTGCTTGAGATATTCTTGTTTTCAAAGTTTCAAAAGCGGATTGACAATCAGGATCCCATTTAAATTCACAGTCTTTTGTAAGCAACTTGAAGAGTGGAGATGCTATTTTAGTGAAGTTTTCTATAAATCTTCTATAATAACCAATAAATCCTAGAAAACTTCTAACATCTCTTTGACAATTTGGAATAGGCAACTTGGAGATGACTTCAACTTTCGATCTATCAACCTTAATCCCATCTCCCGAAATATGATGTCCTAAAACAATCCCTTCAGTAAACATCATAAAAAAAATTTCATGGCTTAATGAAAGGTTTGTTTCTTTACATCTTATGAGAACTTTTTCCAAATTTTCTAATGCCTCTTCAAATGAATTACCATAAACTGTAAAATCATCCATATAAACCTCTACACGATCATGGATTAGATCAGAAAAAATTCCTAGTACTGCTCTTTGGAATGTTGCTGGTGCATTACATAACCCAAAAGGAAGCACTCGGTAGGCAAAAGTTCCCCATGGACGAGTAAATGTGGTCTTATCTTGATCTTCAGGTGCTACCTGAATTTGATTATAGCCACTAAAACCATCCAAAAATGAAAAGTACTTTTTACCTGCTAATGTATCTAATACCTGATCAATAAAAGGCAAAGGAAAGTGATCCTTCAAAGTTGCTTTGTTCAATTCACTGTAATCAATGCATACCCTCCATTTACCATTCTTTTTAGGTACTATAACCAAAGGAGAAACCCATCGGCTATCTGAAATTGGATAAATGAAGTTTACATTGAGAAGTTTTGGAGCTCTTCTTTCACTATCTCCATAAGATTTGGATTCATCCTTCTTTGAGGTTGTCTGATTGGTCTACTGTTTTCCTCAATATAGATATGATGGATGCAAGTCTTAGGATCAATACCCTTCATGTCAGTATACTCCCATGCAAATGCGGTAGAATGTTTTTGCAAGATTCTGGTTAGTTCTTCTTGTTGTGATTTCTCCAAATGTTTGTTGATATTCAATGTCTTTTCTGGAAAAATCTCAATAGTAGAATTACCAAACTCTTCCATAGAGTAAAGAGACATTTGTCTTGATGATAAATATTCTATGTCAGATTCCAATTGAAATTGTGTGGGGTCATATTCTGAAGATATATCAAAATTTTCTAATGTGTTCAGAATTTGACTATCCTCACTAATTTCAGAAATGGTAAAGACAGGTTGTATAGTGTTCTCATCATCGACCCATTCATTATCTCCTATTTCTGTGATTTCTCTTGCTGGAGGATACAAATTGAATTTCTTTGTCGAATTACCATTTGAAATGTACATGTCTCCAGATCTACAACTAATAAAAGCATCAGCTGTGGCCAGCCAAGGTCTTCCTAAGATAATTGGATGTCCTCCTAGATTACTTTTGGGAGTCGAAATCATAAAGTCTACTGGATATTCCCAAGAATCTAAGGAGACTGAAATATCTTCTAATACACCATCTGGTTTAATAACCGATCGATCTGCAAGTTGCAATAAGGTCGGTGTAAAAAGAAGGTTAGGAAGTTTTAACTGTTCCATAGTTTGTCTACTCATAATGTTGATAGCAGCCCCTAAGTCAATCAATGTGTTTGGAATTTCTATCCCATTTATATGTGTCTTGACAATTGGACTTCTTGGATCTACATATTTCTGCATGGCAATTTTTCCCATCATAATGTCTGCAATCTTTCCTACCAGGTGGATTCTTCTTGTGTCCTTTAGCTTTCTTCCTGGTCTTTTGAAACTCAACTCCTTTATGGTTTTTGCTAGAATAGGAATTTCTCGAATGGCTTGTAGCATTGGAATCTTGATACAAACATTCTTCAATTCATCTAGAAAGTCATAGTTAGGCAACAAGATTTGTTTTTCCACCCCCTTATCAATTTGTAGTCTTTCCGGAAAAGGAGGTGTAGATAAAGATACAGGTTGCTCAACTATAGGAGTTGTGGATGTTAGCTTTTCTTTTTCTTTTTGAATTTTTGAATTTTGAAGAGATTCTTCCTCAGAACCCTTATTGACTTGAAGAGAGTCCTCCTCAGAGGTATCTTGCTCTTGAATATCTATGGAAGGTTTTTCTAAGACTCTACCAGATCTGAGTTGTACATCGTTGAGAGGAACAATCATATGGGTAGGAAATTGTTGTCCTTCTACCATATAAGTAGTTTGAGGATTCTTATTGTTAGGATTTGGCAATGGCTGAGCTGGAAGTTGATTTGTCTTCTGTTGGGATGGGAGCATGAGTTGAGGATTTGTATTTTGTTGAGAAGGTTGTTGTTGTGGAAATGACAATGAAAGTTGTGGATTTGGGTTTGGAAGTTGTGGAGCTTGTTGATTTTGAAAAGATGGAGGATATTGATAAAATTGAGCAAATCTCCCATAAGGATTTTGCATCCCTTGTACCCATGGCTGATATGGATTTTGATGTTGGGGCAAAGGTTGTTGCCAAGGATTCCGATTTGGTGGGGTTTGAAGATTCATAGGGTTGTTAAACCCTTGAGTTTGTTGTCCCTGCCAAGGTCTTCTTGCAACAAAACAGAGAGATTCTACTGAATTTGGATCTTCTTGAAAGACAACTTTGAGTCCAGGAATTGAAGGACAATCCTTGGTCTCATGATTCTCTGAGCAAGTCATACATGTTTCTACAAATTTTGCATCCAAGGGACATTCCCTTAAAGCATGTTTCTTCCTACATTTCGGACAAAAGATGGCTAGAGCATCAGTTTCTGCTTTCTGCTTGTTTTGAATTTTAAGGGTGTCTAGTTGTTCACTAAGGCTCCCTAAGATATCGGTTTTGAATTCATCAAGCATATTACCAATCTCTGCCCTACTTACTGATCCAGTTGCAGATTTTTTTGCCCTGATAAGAGAAGGATCTCTAGGCCCTTTTCCCGTTTTAGATTTTCCCCTTGAGAGATGGAAACATAGTTACGGTATATCACAAATGGGAGTTGAGAAATGTCTCCTTTCCCATCATGTTTAAAATGTCTATCCATTCCTCTCTAATGGCTTTTAATAGGAGGGCTTTCAAGGTTTCGTTATCTAAGTTTCTCATCTTTGCTCTTTTCAAGTTATATTGAAATCTCTCGATTAAGTCTTCCAAATTTTCATCTTCTTTTTGCATCATTTTGAATACCTCATCCTTGTGATTGGTGGGCATGCAATAGTCCAGGTATCTATTCAAAAATGTTTGTTTCATATCATTCCAAGTCCTAATAGATTGGGTGACTAATCCCATGAACCATTTCAAAGCGGCTCCCTTCAATGTTGAAGGAAACAATTTGAGTTTTTGAGAGTCTTTCATATAGTCATAGGTTCGGCACACGACTTCAAACTCAAACAGAAATGTTTCGGGATCCTCACTTCGCAATCCATAAAATTTGGGGAGGATAGATGGTGAGATGTTTTTCATCATTGTATGAATTTCCTCATCGACTATAGGGAATCCAAACAAATCTCTATTTCTACCATTATTTCCTTCACCATTGTTATCTCCATTATCTCTTCCTCTTCTACCTCTCTATTTATTACTTCCTCTGCCATGATAGTTTCTTTAGAGTCTTTATGGTCCTCTAGTTCTTCTACCCGGCCCCGGAAGGATGAGAGAAAGTCTCTTTGTTTTCTAAGTGGGTTTTAGTAGGTGGTATGGGAGAATCCTCTAATTAATTTGTTCCTTGAATTCCAAAAATCTTAAGGCTAGGGGTAGATGGTGGTGAATCTTGTCTATGCCTTGAAGAAGATGGAGTTGTGAAAATCGAACTCTTGGCTTTGACTATAAACCTTCCCCTAGAATCTCTTGCTCTATGCATGTCATTTTTTATATTTTTTATTTTTAAAAGTTGGGCTAGTAATCCTCTTTCTGATCTTCCAGGTCACACTAGGTGCAAGAAGAGAGCATACTTAAGAAATTACTGAACCAATAACTCTCTTTTCTGATCCTCCAGATCACAGTAGGTGCAAGAGGAGAGCATACTTCAAGAAGTTATCAAGTTTTCCCTTCTTTTATGATTTTATGTTTTTTTTTTTTTAAGAATTGGCTACCTAGTTACACTTCCCCGGCGCGCCAAAATGTTTGGTCAATTTAGTGTGTCCTAAATTGCTACATTAATTTATCAATCCGGGATTCGTAAGCTGATGAAGTGTGGCGCACTATATGTGCAAGATAACCTGTTTCTTACCCTTTTGTCGTTTTTCGTTTTCTAATGTGAGATGGAAATTCTAAAATAAAAACAAGTATGGTTTATGATTGTTCAAGGCAATGATATCCTTTATAATGATTTACCAACTTGTAACTTTAAAAGCCGTTTAAGAATTCTGATGACAAGACTTGAAAGGAGATGAAAATGTGCTGCTGAAATGAAAAGGTGCTGCTAATCTAATAAATCAAAACAGTGAACTAGTGAGCATGAAAACCAAACTATTCTTGCTGCTGACTAAACACAAAAGAAATTATGCTTAAGGAAATTCAAAATTGCAACAAAATAAATCTAAATCAGATTACATCAATTTATCTTCTGATCCTTCATCATTAGTCCAGCTATGATTTTTGGAAGTAATCATAAACAATTTGAGTAACTGATATTTAATTTGCAGAAAGTAACTAATACTAAACCATACACTCATGATTCAATCCCTCACCATCAGTCCAGCTGTGGCTTTCGGAGAGCAGGCGAAGATGTCATACATGATTTAATATATCTAAATTTACGGAAAAGAAACTAATACTAAACTACATTTCATAATCGAGTCCTCACCATCGGTCCGAGTTTGTGGCTTTCGGAGGCAATTGAAGATGCTATGAGCGGCTTGTCCTCACTCCATTCATACTAAAGCGAGATAAGCAAGGCGAAATGGAGAGCAAGCAAGGCGAAGTTAAACAAAAAGGCTGTGAAAAGCAAACTAGCGGCGAACAATGTTAGTTTCATGTCATTAGTCAAAATGCTATGAAAATGCTAGGAAACAATACATCTAAAACATAACGATCGAAAATTGATCGATTATGATCATAAAACATGAAAGACGAGAAATGGAAATGGAAATTATGGAAATGTATAAACGAAATGAAACAGGCGAAAGTATTTACATATGGATGGATTATGATACAATGACTTTTAAAGAAATGAAATGAGAAATATACACTAATACACAAAACCTTAGCTGAGCAGGGGCCCTCTACACGGCCTTGGTAACGATCCTCAAACACGAATTAAGTTGAAAAACAGAGTCTTCTCATATTAAAAAGCAGTTCATTACAGAATGGTAGTGTTACGGCACAAGTGCAGCGTAATCACTACAGAACAGACTAAAAGATAACAGAGTACATTCACTAACATCAACCATCAACTAACAACTAACTTTATGTGCGTATGCAAACACTCTATATATAACAATAAACTGTAACTGTCTCCTAAAGTTCATGATGGCAGAGAGCACGTAGACCACTACGTCCACGGATATAGGAGTATGGCCGTGTTGGAAAGTGAATCTACGGAAGGTGGATGCTTTAATTCAACTCCAGAGCTCTGCAGAGATGTCGATTTAACCTCCGCAGGCTTAGAAACGGCCGTATGGATGTTTATGTGCCACGAAACAGAGTCCGGCCGACATGAAACTCCATGGTTGACTTCCATGTGGACGCCTTTGACCGCGGCTTCTTTGGACGAGTTTGCTTGAACCAATAGGACACGAACCATGTCCACGTCATTCCTAACCTGCCCATGTGGCTCGTTTCCCTTGTAGACACCTGTAGCATAGAGTTTCACAAAATAGCTGCGGAAAGTTGCAGCAGCTGCGGAAAGTGGCAAGATTCCGCAGCTGAATGAACAAAATCTAGATCAAATAGAAAACACAAAAACATAATTAAAAACCATGTTAGATACCCTTTTGCACATGATATTGACAATTTGGGAGGTTTAGGTGAGTGAAAAAGGTATGGAAAAGTGTATGGAAAAAATTGCAAATTCGGGACTCAACAACGAGACTTATACGGTGTCACTTTTACGCCACATGATCATCACGGTGATGCTTTTGTTCGAAAGTCTTACCAGAGTCGGCCATTCTACGGTGTCTCTTGACTCATTATTCAGTCGGCCTTCCTGGTATTGTCATTATCTTGTTCTATCACATCAGATGTTTTGGTCCTCTGCTCGTGCTGGTTTGAGAAGGTCTCCATTGACTTCTTGCTGGCGGGTTTGTCTCTTATCGACTACGACACATTGCTCTGAGAGCAAACCTAGAGCCGCACCCTGGCCCTATTTCCATCATTGATAGGTGACCTTGTGCTCAGCATTTGATCATCATTATGGGTCTTTGACTGAGTGGTTTCCCCTGTGTTCGACGTCAGCACACATTATCACACTTGGGATTCATGCGGTACCTTGATTTCCATTTGACCCTATCGGTGGATTTCTCGCCTCTGTGTCAGCTTTCATTATTGGTTGGTTCAGAGGGTTTCTTCCGTGTGCTAGCTTCATCTTGTGCATGTCGGAAACGTACTTCGGTTTTGGTTCCATCACTCTACTTCGTCCGATTCCTTCCAAATCTTGGCCTGCGGGTTACACTCGTGCTGGACTGATGTGAGATGCCTTAATGCCTTCCTTCCAGCAGATCTTTTCCCATCGACTCCGACTCATTGCTCTGGGAACAAGATCTAGAGTCTTTTTGTCAGTACCTTAGGGTTTGCAGTCATCAGTGGCAGACTCTTCGCTATCGACAGTGGGGATTCATCATTGCCTCTTGATTGGTAGATTCTTTCAAGTGTTCGACTTCAACTCATTCATTCGCACTTGTTAGATTGTACTGGGGCACCTTGACGCTCATTTTCATTATTGGTGGGTTGTCTCGTGTTGGTTAACGGTATACATTATTGACCGGTAATCCAACGATTTCTCACATGGTCGACTTCAGCTCATTTATTCCCATTGTGTAGAATTGTGCCATAGTGATCGGTGAAGACCTCGGGTTGCATCAACATTTCTCGGTTCACTTTTGACAGTCTATTCAATTTCTGCCAGTGATGCCGTCCACCCTTATATGTTGCAGTTCAGTACATCAGCATCCTATATGTTGGCTCCCGAGTTGCGTGATAGTACCATTTGTTCCACCCCTTATGATTTGGTACTTGGAGATTCAGTTTCTTATTTGATCGGACATCCAGTTGCAGTATCCTTGATCAGCTTTCTATATGTGATACTTGGACATTGATTCAGACTTATACTTCCGAGCCATGCTTAGATGATTCATTGTGTACTTTCAGTTCAGTTATACTTGTATACATGTTGGATCTATTCAGTACTTTCTATCTGATGTATTTTTGACTGAGCATGGGTATTCCCGCCTCAGCATGAGTTGATTCTCTGTTTTCTTTCATGGGTTTTTGGCAGGTTGAAATCTGGTGAAGTCCTCTCTTGTCCTTGCAAAGTTCTTTCTATGTGCATAATACATTTCGGCCATCATGTACCCCTTCTGACCTCATATATTAGGGGGCATCTGTTATAGCATCATTTCTCACCTTCATATGATTCATGATTGCTTTTATGGCTTTGGGCACCCATTCCTACAGACTTGGACAAATTCACTAAAAAACAGTGTAAAAATCCCCATACGCGATTATGCCTAGAATTTTCCGCGTGTATACGCGAGTCCACATGCACTTTTCCTCGTATGCCATTAAAATCATTAAAAAATATATAAAAATTCCCTATTTTCGGGCTGGGTTGATGGTTACTCTGGTAGTTCAACCACCCCAGCACGTGGCCAACTGTTTCCAACTGTTGAAACTACTTTGAGGGAGTATAAAAGCACCTCATGTGTATGGCCTAAGGGAGAGAGAATTTATTGTTATTATACTCTGTTGGTATTCCCTATCCAAGTCTGAATTCCCGTGCCTCCTGCACTTCCCAGTTCATTATAGGAAACCTTTGTTTCCTGGAGATGCTCATCTCTTTATATGTCATCTCGTATGCACCAGTTCAGAAAGAATATTAGCGAGGCAAGGGTGGGACGGATTCGGACGACGGTCTGCTCGAAGATTGTGGAAGGATTCAGGTGATCTCTCCACTCGTTATTTCTGTACATGCTATTTATAATACAGAAGTACCATCTTGTTCCCGAAATATACATGTTAGTGTCTGCTTACATATATGAGAATATTGTTATTTAAGCATTCATTATGGTTTATCTAATGTTTCATATGGATTTCACTAACATTTAGAGTAGATATATGCTGTACAACCAGTTCTTCATGCTTGTTTCTTCTTGTCTTTTAGGTTAAGAAGGAAGAAGGGTTGTTGGGGGTTTGGACCCCGCGGGATCTGCTTCAACCGTAGGACCTACGGGTAACTTCCTCGATCTACTCTATTTAGTTTTTCATGAACATGTATGGTTGTGTGAGTCCTCCTTAAGTAGCATGCCCCTGCTCTGTGGAGGTTTAGACCCAACAAACCTCTAGGGTGATTTTCCCAAGAAACACCTTCCTGTAGCATCGACTGTGTTGGATGAGGTATTGTGTGACGTTGCTCCTATTGATGTTTCTGATGTATTATTAGGACAACCATACTTGTGGAAGCGTCATGCTGTGTATGAGTCTCGACCTCGTGCTGTTATTATTACTTTGGGAAATAAGTTGTACAGGATACCAGAGGTACCACCTCTTGCGACTATCTCTTTGGTTACTGCAAAACAATGCAGTAAGCTCATTTCCCAAACTAGGAAATTCGTTTTCCTAATGATCCGCCCCCAGGGCAAGAAGAAGACTGTGGCCACGACCTACAAACGGGGCTCTACGCACGACAACAACAAATGGATAAGGTTGTGGAGGAGTACGGGGACATCTTCACTGGCTCTAGGTTCCTCGCCGCACTTTGTCCCGGGTCAAAGCACCCGATTGATGCGACCCCGAGTCTTTTTGTGGACGATCTTTGGCGCTGCGACACGGAGAATGAGTAATCCAAGGCTGATTCGGAGAGCATTGCGGAGAGAAAGGTCACATCAGACCAATTTCATCGCCCTGTGGGAGCCCGATCGTGTTGGTAGAGAAGAAGGATGGGACGTGGAGACTTTGTATTGACTATCGGGCGCTGAACAAGATCACTGTCCGGAATAGGTACCCAATCCCACGGATTGATGACCTTCTGGACCAACTCAAAGGTGCAAAATATTTCAGCAAGATCGACCTGAAGTCTGGGTATCACCAGGTACCAATTGAACCCTTTGATGTGTGGAAGACTGCCTTCAAAGCCAAGGAAGGCCTTTTTGAATGGCTGGTCATGCCTTTCGGGTTGACGAATGCTCCCGCAACCTTCATGAGGATGATGGACGACATCTTGCGGCCATTCACCAACTCATTCGTAGTGGTGTACTTGGATGACATTATGATCTTTAGCAAGACTTGGGAAGAGCACCTTCATCACATCCGACAAGTCCTCCAAACACTGCGGCAACACAAGTTGTGTGCCAATTTGGAGAAGTGCACGTTTGGCATGACCCAGGTTCAATATCTGGGATACATTATTGATGAAAGGGGGGTGCATGTGGATCCGGCCAAGATCCAAGTCATTCGGGATTGGCCAGCCCCGACTACTATAACAGAGCTTCGCAGCTTTCTGGGTCTTGCTAATTTCTACCGTAGATTCGTGCTGGGATTCTCTCATATCACTTGGCCCTTGAGTCAAGTCACCAAAGGAGGAGCGAGAGCAAAATTGTTTTGGTCGGAACCTCAACAGAAGGCGTTCAAAGAATTGAAAAATCGCCTCTGTTCTGCCCCAGTGCTCACCTTACCAGACTTGCAGCAGCCATTTGAGATGGAGACAGATGCCTCTGACTATGCTATTGGGGCAGTTCTTACTCAACAGGGACATCCAGTGGCATATCACAGTGAGACATTGTCTGAGACAGCTCGCAAGTATCCCACCTATGACAAAGAAATGTATTCCATTGTGCAAGCCCGTTGACACCTGGTTTCACCTCCATCTCAACAAAGAACAAAGGGAAGAAAGGCAAAAAGCCTCCGAAACCCTCCACCAATACAACCCCCACCAATACTGCCTCGACCCAGCAAAACAACTTTGAAGTTCTGAGCAATATTGACTCATTGGAGCACCCTATAGTCTCCCAGGCCCCCACTGATCAAGATCTGTCATTATTAAGTCAATATTTGATTACAACCAATGCCCCAAGCACAACCTCGGATTCAATCCACGCCCAGGCACCGCAACACAAACCAAAATCCTCTCCCATTCAGATTAATACCAGCCACACCTCACTGCAAACCCCTCAATGTACATAAATGCAAACAGACCAGCCATCCTCAACCACTTCAAACAATCCTCTGGAGGAGACCCTAGGCGATCTAGATCTCCAAAATGTCAATGAGAAATGGTCCAAACTGGGAGTCGATGCCATTCCCCAAGAACACTTGGACAAGATAGAAATGGCATACCTGCAGCTGGAATACATCAACCAAAATGTAGCCAAAAGGAAATGGGGAAATAGCAGCCAAACGGGCATTCAAGCCAACCTGGATTTGGATCAATACAAGCCACAAGGACCAGGAAGAAAAAGAGGGCGCAAATCCACAAGACACCAAATACAAGAACCAAGCAGACGCCTAATCAATGAAGGAAAAATCAGGGCCTTGGTCCTATCTGCTCCAAAGGTAGCTCAATGAAAATCACCACCTGGAACATCAGGGGGCTCAACGGCACCACCAAAAGAAGGATCTTGAAAAACCGCTTATTCTCGCTACACCCAAACATCATACATCTTCAAGAATCCAAATGCTCTCCCAAAGGCACAGAGACACTCAAAAAACTCGTTTCCAACAATCATCACTGCATAAGCATAGATGCTATCGGGCAAGCAGGAGGGTTACTCACGTTCTGGAACAAAAGAAAATTCTTCTTGCAGAATGCTCTGTCCACCAAGCACTCGTTATCGATCATTTTCAACATGCCAGACTCAGGGCAATCGATCTGCATCACCAACGTGTATGGACCCCAATGAATCCAGGAAAAGCTGAAGATGCTGCTAGACCTAGACGAAGTCAGACAACACCATGGGGCAAACCACTGGATTTTAGGCAGAGACTACAACATGATCACCAATCTAGCAGAAAAAAAGGGAGGCTTACGAATATTGGATAAGGACTCGGAAGCATTCAACACCTTTATTGTTGAATCCAAACTCATTGACATCCCCACAGTCAATGGTCTGCATACCTGGAATAATAAGCAAGGAGGAAACAGGCAGATAGCATCAAGGCTCGATAGGTTCCTCATGTCGGAATCCATTCTGCTGCAAAATATCAACATGGAGGCCAGCATTCTGCCTATCAGAGGATATGATCATTGGCCAGTGCAGATTCACTTCACCAATTTGGGTAAGCCCCACAACAGACAATTCAGATTTGAAGCCTTCTGGACAGAGCACCCATCATTCATGCAAAACATACAACGCTGGTGGACTCAAGCCACCATAAGGAGCGACAATATCATGTACATATTCGAGCAAAAAGCTCAAAACAATAAAAATCAACCTCAAACGCTGGAACAAAAACACCTTTGGCGACATATTTCAAGCCAAAAAAGAACTCGAGGAAAAAATGGCGAACCTCCAGCAATCTTTGATCAAAGAAGGGCCCAATGATGAAAGAATAGCTCAAGAATCAAATCTGCAAAGGCAATGGGAAGAATGGTTAAAACAAGAAGAGCTGTTGTGGAGGCAGAAGTCGAAGGTGCAATGGTTAAAACAGGGAGAACACAACACTAGTTTCTTCCATAAGTCAACCATCCAGCATAGAGCACATAATTGCATCCTCTCCCTCAAAAAAGCTGATGGAAATCAAGTTTATACAAGGGAGCATATAGGATCTGAACTCAACTCTTTTTTCACTTCTCTTCTCAGTGATCCCATTCAAGATAGAACCCAAGCCATCAATGAAATTATCGCTGCCATTCCCAACTTAGTTACAGAGGAGCAAAAATCCCTCCTTCTAAGAGAATTCACTGAGCAGGAGATTGAAGAAACAATCTTCAACATGGCCTCGAACAAGGCTCCCAGACCAGATGGCTTTACAATCGAATTCTTTAAAGCTTGCTGGCCCATTATTAAGGTTGACCTTCTCAACCTAGTAAGGAAATTTCACAGAACCAAGAAAGTGTTGCCTGCCATCAATGCCACATTCCTCACCTTAATTCCCAAATCAGACCAGGCTGACTCCCCCGACAAGTTTCGTCCCATAGCCATTTGTAATGTCCTTTACAAAATCCTTTCCAAACTGATGGCTAGCAGACTTAAATCTGTCCTCCCCTCAATCATTTCTCAGGAACAAACTGGCTACGTTGAAGGTAGGCAGATCACTGACAGCATAATCCTCACTCAGGAAGTGTTGCATTCTCTCAAAAAAAAAAGGACTCCAGGTATGCTTATCCAGCTTGACCTTTCAAAGGCCTTTGATAAAATCAGCTGGCACTATATGAGAGCAATCCTCCAGGCTTTTGGATTTAGTTAGCAATGGACAAATTGGATAATGGAACTGGTCTCAGGTGCTTTCTTTTCAATGTTGCTGAATGGAGGACCCCTTCAACCCTTCATTCCGTCCAGAGGTATAAGGCAAGGAGATCCCCTGTCTCCGTTTCTCTTTGTCATTATGGCAGAAGGGCTAGGAAGATCCTTAGCCAAGGCAAAACAACAGAATCAACTCAAAGGCATCAAACCGGTACACCAAGGACCCACAGTAACGCATCAGCAATTCATAGATGATACAATGCTCATGGGCGCCCCCACAGTGCAGGAAGCTCGAACCATCATCAAAGTGCTAAAGACTTTCTCGGAGGCCTCAGGTATGGAAATCAATCTCACAAAATCCAAACTATTTTTCTTCAACACATCCATTCCTGTGCAGAGAAATCTCATCAGAATTTTGAATATTCAAAAGAACTCCCTTCCAACCAAATACCTTGGTATACCACTCTCAGAATATGCCTACAAATCAGCCAACTGGGAAGCCCTCCTCAACAAAATGAGAGCCAGGTTAAGCAGCTGGACCCACCGGGCCTTAAACATGGCCAACAGACTGATATTGGTCAAGTCTGTCCTTCAAACCATGCCAGCATATATGTTTTCAGCACTTGCAGCCCCTAAGGCGGTTTATAAATCCATCCGAAGCATCCAACGATCCTTTCTCTGGAATGAAGCCTCTAAGGAATCCAAATGGGCCCTCCTCAAGTGGACAGACATATGCAAACCAAAAATGGAGGGAGGTTTGGGCCTAAGAGACCCCAAGATATTAAGCAAGGCCGTAGTAGCAAAAATCTGGTGGAGATGGGTAGAAAATCCTAACTCCCTCTGGGGCACCTTGTGGAAAGCGAAGTATACAAATAAAATCAGGGACAAAGACCTCATCAGGCTTATAGGCACCACTCAAGGATCCTCCATCTGGAATAAAGCATGGGAAAATCGACATATTATTCAGCAGCATAGCTTCTGGGAAGTGCACCAAGGCAGCACTGCCCTATTCTGGGAAGATACATGGCAGCAGCTCCCACCCTTGGCACACCCAGACTGGAACACTCTTAAAAGAGCTATGCAGGAGGAAGGCAAGGTTACGGTAGCAGACTACTGGCAACCTGTGAGCGAGGCAACCACATGGAAAAAATGGTTATCCAGAGAACAATGGCATACCCAAGCAGGCCCAATGAATGTAGACCATCTTCTAAAAGACTTGGACAAAAGAAGAATCCTAAAGTCTAATAAAGAGGACATCTTGAGATGGGGAAGAAATCCCAAAGGAAAGTTCAACGTCAAAGAAGCATATCAGATCTTGGCTGCCTCCTCGAATCCACAACCAGATCAAAAATGGCAAGCCCTTTGGAACAGAGGAACATGGCCAAAAATCACACTATTCTCCTGGCTGGTCATGCATAACAAGGCACTCACATGGGACAATCTGCAGAAACGAGGCTTCGTAGGCCCTTCACGATGTATGCTCTGCGAGAATGGTCCAGAAACTCTCAATCACATCCTGAACACCTGTCCACGACTTGCTCTCTGTGGGATGACATGGCCCTGGTCTTCAGACAATCCGATAGAGACAGAAACTCCATCCAACTCTCACTCAGCAAGTGGAGATTTCTAATTTGAATGTCATTTTTAATATAAAGTGAGTATTTCAACTTGTCTCTTAAACATTAACCATCTTTTTTGGTATTGGGTTGTAATTTAAGCATATTGTGTCCAAATATCATCAAATGTTTTCATAGTAAATTCATTTTAAGAACATTAAAAGAGATTTAAAACCGATCAAAACATTACATTAAAAATAAAAAATAAAAAATAAATCTTAAATCCTAAATTGGTATATATATATATATAATTAATTTATTTAAGTTTTAACAATGAATTATTAAAAAAATCTATTGATAATAATCACAATAATAAAGACTCTCGGACGAGAGTTTCTCCAACTCTCGTTCGAAAAGTTTTCTCGAGAGTTTTGTGACCACAACTCTCGGACGAGAATTTTGAAAACTCTCAGCCGAGAAATTTAGTTGACTTTTTTCTCTGCCAAGAAATTAAAAATTTCTCCCGAATTCTAACCATCCGCCAAAAACTGTTTCCCAACTTCGTGATTTCACCCGTAAATAATGATGACGCTACAATGATAGTCAATGAAGCCCTTGCAGAGATTGAAAAAGAGCAAAAAAAAGGTAAA
Organism: Pinus albicaulis; assembly: GCA_034641835.2. Lineage (NCBI taxonomy): Eukaryota > Viridiplantae > Streptophyta > Pinopsida > Pinales > Pinaceae > Pinus > Pinus albicaulis. The sequence goes on along the minus strand of CM076578.1, from coordinate 1,119,660,005 downwards.
AATGATACTCAAATGATTGAAAAACCACAAAATATGGAGGCCTCTTCCTCACAAACAGCTGAGGAAAAGGATTTAGATATAAAAGAGAAATATAAGCAGATAAAATAGAATAATGAGGAGATCAAGACTGAGATATATTCTCAATTCCTCAAGCAAAAGCCAGGGAATCAAAATAGGCTACTGACAACCTTTGATTATTCTACAAACAAGATGATTATGTCATTTTTGCAACCAACTACTTCAGCACTAAAGACAATGGCAGATTATAAAAAGATGGAGTTTGAGGTAGACACTGAAAATGTTCATGAGCTAGACCAAATTGAATTTCATAGACATAGCTTTGAACTGTTGTATTCAACTGTGGTAACAAAGGCATTGAGTGCTACCAAGTTGCAGAATACTATTCTTGATATGCAGGATCAAATGAAGCTAGACAAGGGATCTTTGTATGCAAAGGACCTAAGGATTAAAGCCTTATAGGATTTAGTTTTACAGGTGGGATATGACCCCTCAAATATTCAAGCAACAGAGTTGTTGGTTAAGAAAAAGAATGATGATATTGCAGCTTTGAGGAAACAGCTTAAGCTTCCTCAAAGTGAGCATCCAAAAACTAAAGAAATCCTTCAAGAGCAAAGTGAAAAAGAAGAGATGATGAAGCTCATCCTCAAATTAACTGCTTAAATCAAAGAAATGGAATCCCAAATGGACCAGCTTGTCCAAGAGAAGGAAATTGTGAAAGAAACTGACACTCATATCATTCCTTCAGTTATACCAATGATTACCACAACAGTGGCTTCCACATTAGGAGAAAAACTTGCACCAAAAGAACCACTGGCAACTGCAGTGCCAGTGAGTTCAACTACTAATTCAACCACAGATTCTTCTACAACACAGGTTCAACAAACAGATGGAGCAGATCGGATTGTAAGAGCTATTGAGGAATTGTCTTTGAAAACTAATGAAATCAACAACCTAAAGAAGATGATTGATAATCTTGAAGCCAAAAATAAGTTAGCTTTAATAAATGATAAAACTCATGAATAGAAGGCAATTAGATTTGGAGAACAAATCAAGGGCTTACAAAAAGAACTAACATTCACTGAGAAAATTTCATTTGTAAAGAATCATCTATGGACAAACATAATTGAAGCCATTCACTCTCAATGGCCTTCAATTCAGGTTATATATGAGTAGAGAGACTTATTATTAGCAACTCAAGTAGAGATTCAAAAGACCAAGGATGAGTTAACTGATAAGCCAGCTCAGGCTTTAAAACTCATCACATTCCTGGACAACAAGAACATAGCAGAATTGGAAGAATTACAAGTATTGGACAGAACATAAACCATTTTACAAATTAAAAAGTTGGTAACAAAGAAAAATTTGATGATCAATCTAGAAGAGAAATGTGAATTAATGAACATTTCCATAACAAAGTTTTTGGCAAAATACACAAATTTGAGACAGAGGTACTTGCTAGACATCCATGTTTTTAATGAAAAACTGATGCCCCAGAAGGATTATGATAAAAAGATTAGGGAATTTTCCAAGGAGCAAGTCAACAAACCATTACCACAAGGCACTCCCATAGGAAAAGTCCTCCTTCAGCACTTTGAAGATTTTTTCTTTCTACAACATGAGATTAAACATATCTTTGTGTTTAAGCCCACCTTTGCTAGATACACAGAAGCAGATGAGAATTTCAGGAAGCTAAAGAATGTCAAAATTCCCAATGAAGAACAGTGGCAAACATTTACAGATTTAATGTAACAATGAGAGGTAAAACAGTGAATAAAATTACCTTGAAAAATAATAAAAAAGAAACAGTGAAATAAAAGGACAGTTTGCTGATTTTTTACTGCAAAAAGATATATTTTTACAGCAGTAAACAGTGGAAATATCAGTCAAAAGTGTATCAGCATTAAAGAGCAGCGTTAAAGAGTATCCGATGAAATAGTATTAGCTAAGGCAACTCAAATGAAGATATTTTCTAGCAGCGAGCAAGCAGGATAGCTAATCACTAAAAAGCTCATTGATTAGATAAAGTAGTTCTATTTATTTTGGATAAGAGGACAACTTGCTGATTTGTTAAGCAGTTGTCCCTCTTATTTTGTAAATATATTTTCTATTTCCTAAAAATATTCCTAGATGCCTCCTAGGATATTTGTAACTACATTTTGTATAAATACTTTTACATTAGAAGTATTCAGTGTGGAATAAAATTGCTAGACTTTACTATAAATTTTTTTGCTGAACATTGGAGGCTATTATGTGTTGATTTCGAAGTAGCAGACTGGAAAAAGCTAAACTGGCATCATAATTCAGGATCCCTGTGATAAGCTAATGAGTGAAGTACTCCCTTCTTGTCATTGTTTTCTTTTCTAAGTTTCATGCAATTCATTATATGTTTGTTCTATCCGAATGTGCAACTAGGAATATTACTACAGGTTAGTCTAGTGCTCCCTGTTTTTAACTAGCTACCATTTTAATGTTTTCTACTGATTTGCGATGTTAGGAATCCTTGATTGCTCTTACTCCCATTTGACCCCTTTCTCCTTCTTCCATTTTCCGAATCAAAGGATCCTTCATTGTCCTTTATCCCGATCATACCATTTCACTAAAAAACACTTTCCCAAATCTCTGAGGGTTATCTATCTTGCCCTAAATACATTTGTACCTTTTTGGCCTTGACTTCTAATGCAACTAGCTATATTTAGACTCCATAGCCCAATGGACAAGTTGATTTCTCTCTAGTTTACCTCTAAGTGATTTTTTCTCACCAAAACCTTTAAAAACAAAACCAATTGTTCTATCATAACTAGCCTAAAAACATAAATAAAAACCAAAGATAAATCTTAAAGAGAGAGCCCTCTTTGAATTCTAGGAAGGCTAGATCCTAGAATTTGAAATAGGTTTGTGGTTACCTCTAGTGTTCTTTGACTAAAAAACTCAAATCCCACAACTTAAAAAATTACTAGAGTGAAAACACTTGGGAAAGAAAAAACATCAGATGAAGGTTCTTCTTGGATTTGTGCAGACATGATATTTTGGATTTTTGGGATTTTGGGTATGTCAATAGTCCAACTTTCTGGGAAACTCAATTCTTCCCATTTTATTTTCTACTGCTTTATTTTCTGGTTTTGAGCACCAGTGATACGAACCACACTAGCCTTGGAGTCCTGACTAGGGGAATGTAAAATAGATGGATATAAAGTGTTGGTATGGTGGAAGAAACCTCTGGTGTGTATGGAAATGTTTGTCCTTTTTTTCTTCATATCAAACCCCAAGGTATTGATTTGTACTTGAAAAATGTCTTTAATACATTTATCATACACATAGATAGACAAGTTGGGATAATAGTTGAACCAAACTGGGCCATTAGAGAGTGGAGCAACAATTCCTCCAAGGAGAGAATATGTGTATTTGTTATGGCTAAGGTCTCTTATCGGTATAGCTGTACAAACATACCATACATAATGTCAAGTAGGTCATATCGCAATTCTTTTGTCGCTTTTGGGTTTTCTAGTACATTGTGCAAGCTCAAGTTAGGAATTTTTTGGTATTCATGCATGCTGCTATGTAAATCTTTCAAAGGATTGAAAACTAATTTGGAGTAATACCTTGTGTGTGAGAAATTAATTTTTAATGCTTTTTCTATGTGTGCTTGATGCTATTGTTTGAAATTTAATTCTAGTGTCAATTAAATTCAACAATCTACTTATGAGATCATAAAGATATTAGTCACTCAGAGCTTGATATTCTAATAAGGTATCAAAGTATACTCTCTAATTGAGATTTTTAGGGATTTGCAATAATGAAATCTTCTATTGTAGGGAAGGACTAGTAGTAAGAGAATTTTGAAGTTATTTATTTATTTATTTATTTAGGATATTGTGCAATAAATCTTTGAGATAGCAACAACAAACTTCTTTTTTGAAGACATTGGATGGTGCTTCAAACATCGTAGCATGGAAAGTGAGGGTTAATTTTACTAAAAGAGAAGGAACTTTGGGATATTGTCAAGGATATTGTGACTCTACCTATAGATTTGTAGGACTTGGTAATTCACAATAAAATGAAATGAAGGTCAAGTGGATGATCGTGTATGCCATAATGGACCATTTGATCCCTCATGTATCCGAGAAGAATGCGACGTAGGAGATGTTTGATGCTCTGTTTTTTCCAAGTCAGAACATAAACATGAAGATGATATTGCAAAACAAGCTCAGATCCATAAAGACACCCAGATTAGATACAATCACGAGTTATTCGATGAATATACATGCATTCATGATCAACATGTAGTAGATGAGGCTAAGGATGTAGTTGTAGGGCTAATGAACATGGCATTGAATGGTTTCTCATTTTCACGGAAACCATTTGTCAAAGGTATTTGTGCTTGAGAATGTTTTATTTTTTGACTTTAAGAGAACTTTGGGATCACTGTTTCGAGAAGGAAGATTTGGATGGAGTTGAAGGTCGAGGAGGATGGTGATGAGAAGTTAGCTCTGTTTGTTCGATCAAATAATAGTTGAGGTAAAGGACCCAACAAGGGTAAGGTAAAGAGTGAGGAGTCAACCTTATAGTGTGGGAATAAAGACTTGAATAATATCGAGTGCTTTGTTTGTCATACACATGATTATTATGTATTATAGTGTCTAGAGAAGAAGGGAAAAGGGGGGCAACGACAGAAGTAAGTAGCAAAGTCTATAGAAATTCAAATGCACGCTCTGCTTCTAGGTTTGAGAAGAATTCCTCAGTGGTATCTAACCTTTTACCAATGTGATTTTGAGGAATGAATGGTATGTGGATAGTAGGGCATCTCAACATATGACATTAGTTTAACAATTATTTTCTAGTCTAAAGAAGTAGAATTCAACATTCAGGTGGAGCTCGGTAATGATGCCAAGTACCCTAATAAAAGGAGTTGGTGTTATTTCCTTCTTGCTCAAGTCAGGTAATACTTTAAATTTTGATGACGTCTTGTTTGCTTTAGGTATCATAAAGAATTTTCTTCCAGTTTCAGTCATGGAGGATAAGGGTGTTGCACTGGAGTTCAAGAACCAATAAGTTTTCATGAGGCTGAAGGTTTCTAATTTAGATACAAATCACATAATAGGGGCTGTAGAAGGTAATTTCTACAATTTGCAGGGTGAAATTGTTCAAGCCTCAATGCATAACGGTCACAACTTTTGCAAGTTGTGGCACAAGAGAATGTGGCACTACTTCACAAGGAATTTTTGATTTTGAGGGTGATAGCCATAGGTCTTTTCAAGTTCAATCAAGGCTAGTATAATTTTTCAAATATTGATTTTCTAGTGAAATCAATACTAGTACAAATTTTCAGATTGATAAGTACTTCCAATGATACAATTAGTCTTCTTACAACATTCCAATCATTAAGCAATTATACATGAAAAATTTCAACCATTCACTCTCTTCAATAGAGCAATAGAAATAAAAGTAAACAATAAAACAAGAGACAAGAGACACCAATATTTAGGCTAGCAGTTGGGGCAAAACCCACAAAGGGAAAATCCAACAATCTTTCCTTATGAGAGAAAAAATTTAGTTCATTAAAATGTACATTAGAATATTCCAACAAGATTCCAATTTTCTTGATCTTAGTATTTACAAGTCAAAGCAGCCAACAAAGAGAGAAAATAGTCAACTTTGGTCAAAATCAAGTCTGCAACAAAAGGGTTTAATTTAAACTTGAGCTAGATATGAACAAGAGTGCTGAAATTCAGTCAAAGCCTCAGTCAACGAACCAATCAAAAGTCTATGTCAAAATTAATAGTTGACTTGCAGTCAATGAGACAAAATAGGAGTGAAACTTCAATTAAACAAAGTAAAAAAACCACTACAATTTCCGGCCTCCTCAAATTGTCAAAATCTCTATCAAATTAAAACAATAGATCCAAAGTCAACACTGGTCAAAGAAAAGATAATAAGGCTAGTCAATGTAGATTAGAATCTCTCCTTTTCTCCTTCGCACGTGTGGATGACTCTTCTTGTTTTAGGTCGATGTGATGGGTGAGATGAGACACCAAATGAGCTCCAATGAAATTTTATTTGTGGTTTAGGAGGTTTTTTGACCTTGGGGTCAAACCCATTCATCATGTGGAGTCGACTTATGCACTTTAGGCCGACTTGTTCAACATTCAAAATTATAATTTTTCCTTTGTTTTGCAAATGAAAATACTAACCATAGCTACCAATTTTCAGAAATAGTCATAGGTCTTTCAGAATTCAATATTGTGAAACATGGTGTATGTAGAGGGTGTAGGCTTAGCAAGCATGCCAAGGTTGCTTTCACAGGCAATGAGGATAGGTCTAAGAAAATTCTAGACCTAGTGGTAAAGGATGAGGAGCAGGAAGCTTCAAGGGTTGAGTTGAGGTTAGTAGTGATAGTTAGCACAATACAACACCTTCAAGTGAAGAAGGGGAGACATGAACCCCTTTTACTTTAGTTAGAAAATCTTTATGGTTCACTTAAACATTGAGGGGCACATATGAGTATGCCCTAAGCGACATTAGAGATGGGGAAGTCACTGGTAGTGCAATATATAGGAAGAATACCTCAAGTCTTTGCTTTAGCTTGGGATTAATGATGGCAACTTACTTTAACATGAAGTGGACTTCCATGGTGCTTAGCTTAGTAAAGAGCAGTGATCAATGTAAATGAGACAAGACTTAAACAAAAGCGGTGAACCTCTAGCATATTCCCATGAATTGGTGGGTCACTAATATTTTGACAAAGCCCTTGGCAAAAGGAAATTTTTAAGGTTTTAGAGACACACATGGATTGGTGCAAAATTAATTTCTTGCTAAATGGGGGTGGAGAATTATAGCTTGGATAAGAACTTCAACACGTGTTCAATTTGATCATGTGAGAAGTAGTTTAAGGTATTTTTGAAAAAAACATTTTCGAAAAGTCTAATTTTGGAAAAATTAATTTTATTTTATAATTCACTTCAGTAAAAAAGAAATTATTATATTTAGTACTCGAGTCTAAAATGATTCTTGATGCAAAAATTATACGGGAGAAATTTAAAAAATAGGTTATTTGCTAAAACTACAAAGAAAAACCAAACTAGATGCTTTTATACACCCACTTGAGTGGTTATGCGTGAGAGAGAGAGAGAGAGAGAAAAAACATCTAGGGAAGAGGAATTCTTAGGTGGAATGAGATAGTTGTATGTACATATTAAAAAACTATACATATAGACCATACAACCTATCAGGTAGGTTGTACAATAGGTTTTAACACTATTTTTGGATTTTTTAATAGGCTATGCAAGTTTAGTTCAGGGAAATTTTGTACCTATGCATTATGTTTTTTTTTGGACATGTTGAGGTTTGCTTGTAAGTTTTTTGACGGGATGAAAGTTGATTTGAAGGAGTAATTATTTGTGTATGAGAAATTATTTTTTATGCCTTTGCTGTTTAATTTCTAGCTATGTGAGATTTTGGTATCGTATGAAATTTAATTTCAATGTTAAATAAATTCAACAATCCACTTGTTTGATTGAGATCATAAGGATGTTAGTCACACAGGGTTTGAAATCCTAACATGGTATTATGGCTTGATCTCTAATTGAGATTTTCAAGGATTTGTAACCCTAAAATTTATTTTAGGGAAGGAGCATCAGTGATAAGATAATTTCAAAGTTATATTTTTTTTTGATTTGGAAGTTTGTGCAATAGATATTTTAGATATGATAGCAATAGGCCTCTTGTGTGAGGAAAAATTAGATGGTCTCTCAAACTTCGTAGTATTAAAAGTAAGGGTTACACTCGTATTATTTAAAAGAGGATGAACTTTGCAATGGTCAAGTACATTGTGACCTCCCTTACGAATCTACATGACTTGACAACTCACAATGAAAAAGAAGTGAAGACGAAATGCCCGATTTTGGATATCATTAAGGATAAAATGATCATTCATATATCTGAGAAGAATATGATGAAGGAGATGTTTGATGCCAATTATGAACAATTTGGATTGAAAGAACCAGTCTGGTAGCATTCAAAGACTTTGCATCGAGGTAAGAAAAAAGTGGGACCTCTTTCCTTGGTGTAGATTCTAAGATATTCAATGAACTTTGGACATAGTAAAAGATGGTGATAGCCGTTATGCATTGTATCATAAAAGGACAAGGATTGTCCCATATCTGAATTTCTATTTATTATTTTTACTTAATCGGCCTCACTATAGTGGACACTGCTATTGACTATTTTCTCAGTTTTCAACAGTTCCCATAATGAATGGGTGACATGCCATTACAACGTAGCACCTCACTAGACACGGAGGCACTTATTCGTGCCACTATTGAAAGCCGAGATCAATCACACACGTCCCTCTTTGGGACTCTCAACAAATTTTCTGAGATCATCTGATCTCCTCTTTACCGTTGGATTATGGTGCAACAGGTCAAGATAAGGACGATGCCATGATGCAAAGGAATGCATGACACTCTAAACACAGCAAACTAATGAAAGTTTCCCCAAAAATTAAGAAAATGGTTTTTGGAGAGGACATCTTTTGGGACCGGGTGGTAGGAATGAAAATAAGGACTCTGATCGTTGGATGGGAGTTTGCGCAAATGGATGGGACGAGAATGCAGAGCTGGGTGACTAAAATGTGGATGTTGATCTTGACATACATACCTAAAGTTAGTGTGCTGGTGAATCAGTGGTTCAAGATCCACTTCTTGCATGAGGAAGACACGGTTCGTATAATGATGACATTGTGGGTGATTGGATGTAGTTTTTTAAATCTGCGCGATTGGTTTGTAGGTTTTAATCCACTTACGACGACTCCGTGTAGAATATTTGTCTGGGTAAAGCTCCGGGCCTTGCCCCTAGAATTATGGACGCGAAATACACTAGAGGCTATCAGGGACACAATTGGCGAATTTGTGTTTCTATATAACGCTGGACTAGTGGCACTAGACAAAATGGTTGCATGGATCCTAGTGGGACTAAAATTCACTAGAGGTATGCCGACAAAATTGGACCTTGAATGGGGCCAATCTTCTTTTTGACAGAGAATTGACAACTAGGAAAACCATTCCGGTGTATAGTATGCCACAGAACTGGTCACATATTCTCAAAATGTCCTCGACGATTCTTGGACCATGCATATAGGTGCCTACAAACCGAATAGGAGGTGCGAGAAAGAAACCTGAAACTCTCTTCTATCAACTATGGAAGTACGTCGGGAGGAGATTTGCATTACAAAAACTTCCCAGGTAATCCTTAAAGCCCCACCTCTCTTTCCCGTACAATGGCATCTCCTGTCACTCATGATGCTATCAATTTGGTTTACACAAGGCCAAGTGGCCGGGAGGATAATCAAGTCATTCCATCCCATTGCACCAATCCTTGGATCCGCTTCGATTTAATTATCCATTCATCCATTTTGAACTCCATGTCGGAAAGGGCCAACATGCCATTGGCTATGTATATTCCTGCTCCCTTTTGGCTATTGAACAAGACATTTACCATTTCTCCTAGACCTTCCCCACCCGATCTTTCAACAACACCCACTTCTCGGAACCCTTCCTTTGAGCCCACTTCCCCTACCAACTCGATTGGTAGTGACATGGATTTCTTAGCTCGAAATCCCCATATGGATCTTCTACCACTCACCATTTATTTTCCCGTTGACTTGTATATTAGCACTGGATCAACCATGAATATTACTATTAGGGGAGGTAGGAAAGGTAGGGGTAGATGTAAAATCTTCTTTGGCTCTGGGGCATCGAAAGCCCTAGACTTGATGAATGCTATGTGTGAAAATTCAATATCTCAAATCTTAATGCAGCAACCGATATTATTTCTTCTATTTGTTAAATTGATTAATCAAATTATTTGTAGTTTTCTACGGGAAATATCAAAACATATACATTGCAACCCTCACAAATAAAATAATGTGGAAAGTAAATGCAAGGAAAAATATTAGCACACATATAACCACAATGACACAATTATTTTGGACAATCATCCCCGAAAAACCCAATGTGGGAAAACCGGTGCAACAGATGAGGGTTTCCTTATTAATATTCAACAATAATTCATGTACAAGATACTGGATAACATAATAGAAGAAGAAACACTGAGAGAAATTTTAATGACAAATTTCTCACACTTCACAACATTTTTCTGATCCCGAAGAGGACCTTCTATCCTTGTGTTGGCCACACTGCATCACCCTTAGCATAGTTCCTGCATCACTGCCTTTAAGCTGGTGATCTGCGTCTCTCCTCTGCGTTGCCCCTTCCAGAATTCCTCTGCACTCTCGAACTATTGCTGATCCCTCTCTCTCCCACTTGCAACTCACCCTCTGATTCGATTTCCTCTTGCCGAACTTCAACCACTGAGAAAATCGATCTGCTTGGGAAAATGAGTATCTGCATTGGTGTGTCTTCTAACTATCCATCGATTTCCTTCTTAGAATCTCTCGTGGAGATATCAACAATCAAGATTAAAACATAATCGATGGATAATATTAGTTTGGACTCGGTCTTCGTCTTCATCTAGAATATTCTAACCATATTTAATTAATACATTTTAATTAATCACATTTCCTAAGTTTGTACTTAGTAATACCTTAAAAATGATTAATTATTTTAATTAAATCATATCCACGTGGAATTTTCCCAACATTTTCTAGGTCTTGGAGAATACATGTGTCTTAAATTCTCTGCAAAATCTCGAGGCTAGAGCACATCCGATGCTACCAAAAATCAACACTCCCTCTTAGTGAGGAATGTGCTCTAGTAATGCATCCTACTGAAACATCACTATATTATGTATCATCTCTTGTTGCATTGCTGATATCTAGCCTCTTCGCCCACCAACTACTGCACAACTCTGATTCTGTGCTGCATTTGTACTGCTGCCAACCCTGCACACTGCTCTTGACTATTGCATCTTCACTACAACTCCATATCATCTGCTACTGTTGCAACTGAGAATCCAACTATTTATGTTACTGAAATAGGTTCTCTACCATACCTATATGTTCCCTGAACTGGATGAACTTAACTCTCCATAGATCTTTTGTGACTATGTATGCTACTTGATCTCCTGTGGGACATACTGCAGCTGGATTGCCCCACGCTGAACACAGTCTCTAATGAAATGACATTTGATATCAATATGCTTCGACCAATCATGAAATATTGGATTCTCAGAGAGTTTTATGCAACTCTTATTGTCGCAGTAAACACTCGTCGCTCCCATATTTCTTCTAAACAGACTCACTAGCATCTTCCTCAGCCATATAGCTTCACACGTGGCTATGCTTGCTGCCATATCTTCTGATTCTGTTATGCAGGAAAATCCTCTCTACGAACAGATACAATCCCTCTAGCCCTAGGATGGTTCTAGTAAGAATAGGGAACAATTAGAAGCCTACTTTCCTAGATTGTAAAAGCACACAGATCGTGAATAGATCACCTATCTTGATCTGATGATATTCCTTGCTTGAATCCTTTGATCCTTTGTGCTCTGTAGTCAGAGCTTTTCCATCACCGACGCTTAGTTACCTACACAAGGGATCAAACAAAACCAAACATGAAAGAATAACATATAGCTTGCATATAAAATCTACCTAGTTGATCAAGGAGAACTAAGAATCCAATTATACATTAAAGACGAGAATGGAAAACATGAATCAATTGTATTATATTAAAATAGAGAGGGGGAGTTACAACTTGCGCCTTGATGTCACAACTCTCCTTCGACATGTCCGGATCCAGGCACGTCTCCAAAACGCTTGTTTCAACTTGATATGGAGGGCAAAAGGTCTGAACTCTCGCTTGATATCTATAGCAACAAATATCTCTTTGTTATTCTTCTATCTCTGTTCTAACTAGCAGAGCTATGGGAGGATGTCAATTTTATAGCAAGGGAAGAGGGAACATGGATCCACTTAAGGTGGGGAAATGGGTTATCCCTTTGGGTGGTTCCAATTTTGTAGGAACAAGAAGCCCAAAGGGAGAAGCTCGACTCTATCCTCAAGAAAAAACAACCAACTCTCTGCCACGAAGCTTCTAGATCTCGAAGCTTCACTTCCATTTTTAAAAAACTTTCCAGAAGAGGATCGACGTGGGTATGATCCTCATTCTAGTGCCTATTGATGTTTCCCTAGGCCAATATAGAGCCATTGACGCGAGAAAGACACGCAAAGGGCACACTGCTCTAGATAATAATGTTTTTAAGGAGCTTCTTCAGGAATGGTCAACAAAGAGTTTACTCATTATGTTGGAAGGGATGTGTTGGAACATTTTCATGATGGTAAATAGACATAGGGGTCACTCTTAGGGGTCTCCAGGATCAGGAATGGGGAGTACAGGGATAGTGCCAAATCGCTATGTAACAGATGCCCCCTAAAGCATGAAGGCTAAACTAGAGTGAGGGGTGAAATTCTTTACAAGTATGTGCCAGGACCAAGATGTCGTCATAGGAAAACATGTGCAAACAAGCACATATATACATAACTGAAATATTTGAAATAATCACATGCCATGAGGTATGGAAGCAGCCATCCAGAAAAGAGATCATGAAACAAGATTCGAGGTATGGTCGCAGCCATCCAAATAAAGAGGATCACAAATATATACTCAAGGTATGGTTACATCCATCCAAACAAAAGAGTCATGTGTACAGTCATGAATAATATATATCACCTCACGACCTAGGCTTTTATCAGACAAAAACTAGGGTCTTGTGGTACGTCATGACCTGATCAAGTACAAATTTAGGTATGTAAATAAATGAGTTGATGTCAAACATGCAAGAAAATCACCTGATTACCAGTCAATGATGTAAACTATTAACAGGCGCGAGAGAAACCACCAATAATGACAATGGACCTCAAGGTAATAGCAGTACAATCCACGAGATGCGAATAAGGAGTTAACATCGAACACCCACAGAATCATCCAATCGAAGGCCAATGATGTAAGCCTGTCGTCGGATGCGAACAACCTGCCATTAGGGCATGTAGGCTCTAAGGTACTGAAAAAGGGATCTCTAGATCAATTTCCTGGATAATGAGATGAAGTCGACAGGAAGCGATCTGTCGAAGGAGGGCCATAATGCATCCCACATCAACGACACGAGATGAAGGCAATAAGATAACAATGAAAGTGATCAGAGAATTAGGCAATGAATGAGACGCAGAAGGAACTTCTCTTGAACATATCAACGACACGTATCCAGAGTCTCGTAGTATTTGACTCAAAAGTAATAAACTAGAAATCATAAATATGCCATCCTTGAAGAAATTAACCCTGTCGCTACTCAAGAACAAAACCATAATATGTTTTCGAGGTAAAAATATTAAAATATTATAAAAATATGATAAAAAACCCTAAAGTGACTTTGAGCACTTATAAAAAATAGAGAAAGTAAAAAAAATTCACTTATCATTTTCACACTGTTGAGAAGAAGTTTTTTACCCTCTTTTACCCCAAGTCTTCAGAAGCAGATTGTGGGAGATCCGGGAGGCCAGTCAACGAACCGTCAGTGCCAGGTAAGAGGCGCTCTCCTTCCCTACATTTCAATACTTGCTTTATTGTTTTTCATTGCATGTTTTAAATTTTATGAGGAGGATTTTAAACCAATGGTCACGGAGGATCGACGTGGGGGTCCCATGTCGGGATCGCGTCAGACTGCCTTTTTTAAAACGGCAGGGCACCGACCGGCATTGCTATTTTTAAAACAACCGCGCCAACCGTGGAGCACAATAATGCGGAAAAATCTCTAAAAAAAAGCTATTGAAGTCAATTTTTTTTAGCATGAACACTGATAATGGACCATGTGAATGTTGTTTGCAGGGAGGAAGAGCAGTCAATCATGGTGATCGAATGGAAAGAGAAAGATCATGAAGATGTTTACAGAGCAGCCATGGAGAACAGAGATTGGATCGATATATTGAGGAACTGTGGTCTCCTCAAGTTCTTCATGACTTACGACATAATAGCATAACCGGATCTATTACAATATTTGATCAACATCTGGGATACAGATCGGGAGAGGTTTACTCTTGGTGATTAGGAACTTGAAATTGAAGTGGCTGACATCTACTTCATTATTGGCCTCTCACGTAGAGGGGCAATAGTATAGTTGACTGGAGCCCGAATCTTGAGCGAAAGCATGGACATTCTCATTGGGAGAGCATGCTCCGAGGCAACAAGATATTCGAGCGGAAAGATAGCCATAAGCACTGTGGCAAATCTACTTCTCAAAGTAGTGCTATATACCATTACACGTGTGGCTGGGGCACAAGTGCCGCATGAGGCCACCAAGACTCAACTACAAACTGCGGTGGATTGTATGGCACCCACCATTTTCAACTGGTCAGAGGCCATGGTGGAAAACATGAAAAAGAAACTCACAAAGTGCAAAAACAGTAAACTGAAGCAGTTCAGGTACGGATCTATTTTGAAGGCAATCTTCCTAGAACGAGTACCACTATTCCAATACCAGGGGGTAGAGGTAGCGGCACTGTTACCATGAGAGCCATGAATGGCGAGGTGGGCAGAGCTAATGCCTGGTGGAGGAGGCAGACAACATATGTTGTTAAAACCTACCTTCTTTACATGGATGAGGTGTCAGATGATCGTGGTGGAGGATTGGCCTTACTCTGGGACAAATTTTTGGGGTGATCCTGATTTACCACTTCCAACGGGTGAACACTGGGATGACAGAGGTAAAATCATGTTTTTATTATCTTTTGCATGTTTTATATTATATATATGTGTGTGTGTGTGTGTGTGTGCGCTGATATTGAAACTTTATGTATCATATATGTCAGACCACAAAGGCTAGCAGGGATGTTGCTGATCGCCAGAAGGGTTCCGAGAGACTTTGAGGCTGCTCCATATGTGGAAGGAGCAGATCTGGAAGAAGAGATTGCGCGGAACCTGGATGTTTTGACTGCCGAGATTCCAGAGTATGCTCGAGTGGGAGACATTCCCCGCCATACTTGCGACATACTGTCAGAGTATCCGATCGCATTCACCAACTGTTGACTCGAGTTATTCGAGTAGTAGCTTGCTATCGTGATCATGACGCTGATTAGTTTAGTTTTTTCCTTTCTGCAGTTGTAGTTTTTCGAGACTTGCAAGTCTCGCTATGTACCAGAATATATATTATTTTATGGGGTTATGATGTAATTTGAACACTATTTTCAAACCAAATCGATATATATATATATATATATATATATATATATATATATATATATATATATATGCTATTTTCCTGTTCCCTACATGTTGTAATGATTATAAATTTCCCAAATGTCTATCTAGAACATAATTAGCCAATGCATTTGTTAATGTATTCATATGTCGTGGAATGTGATGATATGTAATGTAATCAAAATTTCTTTCTAACAAACTAACACGCAAATACATTCTCAAAATTTGAGGGTGTCTGACAGAATATTTCCCATTGAGTTGTAGGACAAGAAGTTGTGAATCCAGGTTAACAACCAGTTCTCTAATGCCGATAGAGATTGCTTCAGATAGAAGCTTAATAACTTCACTATATTCAATAATATTATTGGTTGTATGACCTAAACATATACCTTGCAGATATACTAACTCACCATGAGGGTCATAGATAACCCAGGCCACAAAAGATAGATTTCGGGTACTACGATAGGCACCGTTAACGAAAACGACACAAGGAGTCAAAGACATCTGCAAATCAAGTAAAACATTATAAGCAGGAAAATCGCTTGCAAAAACACACCAAACCAAAACCAAAACTGTACATTGATGTACAAAAGGTAATGAGGTTTCATTTGACACAAGCTTGAAACGTTAGAAACTTTTCTTAAGAGAAGAAAATTTGCATGCCCTCAGAAAGACAACTGAATGTGAGGTACATGCCCCCAAGCCTCAGTCCATTCACTTGAGTAGACTGCTAGTTACTAACAGATGGATGGAGTGAAGGTTTAGTTATGAGGTGAAGTGAAAGACTCGAACTGGAAGGGAACTTGTTTCATTTTTTAACGAGGTTGACATAGTAAAAGAACTATCCTCATAAGAAATGATTCATTTTTTAACGAGGTTGACATAGTAAATGAACTATCCTAAGAACACCTTGTTTTATTTTTTAAGGAGCTTGACACAAGAAAATAACTTTGCTCTAACAATCTTGTTTCATTTTTTAAGGAGCTTGCCACAAGAAAATGAACTATGCTATGGAGACCTGATCAAGACATAAAAGAATTCATGGCTTCCAAGAGGTTCTTATCTGATGGGAGAACAACATCTTAGAAATCGCGATCGAATTCCCCCAGTAGATGGTATGCGAAGACACTATCACTGGATGAGGGAAATGAACAAGTGGCCACATAATTAACTTGTGGTGGGGAAGATACCACTAGCAGGAAAGGATGATGGTAAACAATATGTCACATCAGGACCAATGAATGAAAGATGATCAATGGTCACGATCTGAGCTTCATGTGGAAAATAGATCACACGAAAGAGGGAAGAAACAAGCGCTCCCATGACATAAGTGTAGTTGCGCCCCAGGAGTAAGTTAAAATCCAAGGGGCCTTGGAAAACCATCACATCTATATAGAAAATATTTCCTCCCAAACTAATAGGTAACTTCGGAAGGATCCCTAATGGTTGACTAGTTCCTCTGTTAAAAGCCAACATATTTTGAGTAACAGGCACAAGTTGCAGAGAATCGAAAGTTTGCTAGGTAGTTGAGGAAAAAGTAATAACTGAGGCACCTTCATCTATAATCATGCCTGGTATGACCATATTGTAGGCCTGTACAGTGATCTCAAAGGGCACGTAAGAAGGAAGACGGTATCCCGTGAATCGAATCCAATCAAAGGAAGCGACCAAACTACATGGAGGGGGTGCCATAGGAATAAGAGGATTACCTCCTTGCGTTATGGGAGTAGAAAGACCATCCTCCTAGATTTCGGTAATGAGATCAGGATGATCGCTTTATTGAAATATGGCGACGGGAGTCAGAGGATCACCCTCCTGGATCATGGAAACGAGAGGATCGCCCTCCGATCCCGGGGGATCGTAGGAAACAAAAAGAACCTGACTGGGATGAGATCCACTCTCTACGGAAAGGACCTGATTAACCGTAGGGGGAATTAGGTCGACCTTTTCCTCAACCAATGATTGGTTAGAAACGGACTCACAAGACTGAATTTCAAAGAGAGTGGAAGTGACCAGAGATGAATCCCGATCAATTATTTGATCAACTAGCAGAGGACTCGAAGAAAATTTCTGGTAACCAACTGGAAGACATGACTCAGAAGTTGTAAGTGTATTCAACACTTTGGAGGCTGTTGGAAATACCGAGAGGGGGGTGAAACAATATTTCTTTCAATTAGAGCATTATTTAATCTTCAATTATTATCAGTGTTTGTGCAATGATAGCAGCAAACAAGAGGAACACAAATGCACACAATTTTTAAGGTGGAAACCCACTCCGGGACAAAACCCACCTAATGCTTTTCTAATAATTATTTTCAACTCCAATTGAAAATAAGCTCCAAATTCCTAGAATCTAGAAAAGCATTCTTCTCCAGCTCCCACTGGATGGACGCTCCAATGCCCAAGATTCTTCAGTAGTCACTGAACGGATGCACCAACACCCAATGAGCTACAACTCACCCTAGCACCACCCTACCACCCTATAGAAGAATAAAAGAAGAATGGACTCTCGTACCAGAGAAAATGGTCCACTTTACAATGATATAGAATAATGTAGAAGAAGAAGATATACTAGACCATAACCCCAACTTTGACACAACCACTGCCTCTTCAACCCTTGGCAGATAGACACTAGTACAATTTGTACAATAATGTATTTACAATGACTAAGCACAATGATACCTTTACAATGATTGTATGCAGTGCTGCCCACTTGAAGACTTCATATGATGAACTTCTTGCTACTGTTATGCACCTTGGTTGCTGCTCTTGTCATGCTACTCTCTGCTGCACCTTTCTTTGCTTTGCTTCCATAGAAAGTCTGGTCCTTTGCAACCCTTGACAACACATGATCTAGCTTTTTCTTGCCTTCTAGGAGCTCGATATTGAATCTGGTGTATCTCTGTTATTTCAAATCCTCAATATCTGATTTTCGGTCCTATAGTAGTCCTCTGAGTCTTCTTTCCAATGCCACAGGTCTGACCAATTTTGATTCTCCAAGAGAGAGTTATACCCAATTTAGCACACTGCCCTAATTATGGACTGTTTCAGTAGAGCAAACTTGTACGGAATGCCACGTGTCACCGTTTCTTCATTTGTTTCTGAAATTGATAGAGCACAAATTACAGACTATGCAATATCCGTCACTTTTTACGGTATTCCAATCCGATACTCAGAGAGGGAGTTATGACGAATTTACCAAGGTCACTTCTTTGAGATGAATTTTAGGAGCCTGCAAAAACCCTTACTTCCACAGATCATATCTCCAAAAATATTGCGTAAATTGATCTGAAATTTTTTCTGTAGCTTCCTCAGGATTTCAGCTTCGCCTCATAAACATTTCAGCTTCTGAGCCTTCGTAGAAAAAAAGTTAGAGCAAAAATTCCACAATGACCTGTTTCAGATGGCCGAATCCCTTGCATAAGGAGGAAATGAAGATCACAATTTATATGAATGCTTAAGTCGAGAGGGGCTTCAACAAGTGAACGTGGGAGGGATTTTAGGAGCATAAAAAATATTAATTATGACTTTTCAATGACCCATGCTCCAACCCCATGGGTTTTTAGCCCACTAACTGAGGTACAAACTTCAAACATGAATATCTCACAAACCGTGAAGAATTACATGGCGTGCCATATATCAACGGAAACATCTCGACAAGTAGAAACCATCAAAAGAATTATTGACCCGCAATATATTAATTTGGAAGGTCAAAATTCTCATTCAATATTGGGTTAGCCCCTGGTGCTGCTTGGGTTGACATCAATGACAACCACTGATCAACAGAGGCTTCATCCAGATACAGATAGAGGTGAATGTGATGGTTCCTTCCACATAACCTACAGGGAAATTTGATCTCACCCTGTTTCTTACGAGTCTTATTATCTCTAGCTGAAGGCTCATCATTAGCATGATGCCCAGAGGTTGATGATGAAGGATGAATTGAGGCAAAAAACCACACTTCTAACACCTTGGGAATTCTAGGACAAACACAAAGAAAGTGGTCAACCTCACATATATTTCAAGGGAAATCACAGGGGTCGAAAATAACCAAACCGATAGACCAATGGTTTACTAAATTGACACCAGGCTTCTGTAAGCAGCTACAGAAACTATAGATACAAGGAGATGGTCACTCGATGAAAATTGATGACAAAACAAGAAATCAAAAAATGAAAATAGGAGACTTAAAGGCTGGGATCCCCAGTGGATTCACCAATTTGTTATGCAAGAAAATCCTCTCTACGAACAGAGATGATCCCTCTAGCCCTAGGATGGGTCTAGTAACAATAGAGAACAATTAGAAGCTTACTTTCCTAGATTGTAAATGAATGCAGATTGTGAATAGATCACCTACCTCAATCTGATGCTATTCCTCTCTTGAATCCTTTGATCCTTCATGCCCTGTAGTTAGATCCTTGTTGTCGCCGACGCTTGGTTACCTACACAAGGGCTCAAACAACAACAAACGTGAAATAATAACATATATCTTGCATATACAATCTACCTACTTGATTAAGGAGAAATAAGAATCCAATCATACATTAAGTACGAGAATGGAAAACACGAATCAATTGTATTTTATTAAAATAGAGAGGGGGATTTACAACCTACGCCTTGATGTCGCAACTCTCCTTCGACGGGTCTGGATCCAGGCACGTCTCCAAAGCGCTCATTTCAACTTTATATGGAGGGAAAAAGGCCTCAACTCTTGTTCGATACCTATAGAAAAAAATATCTCGTTGTTGTTCTTATATCTCTGTTCTAACTAGAAGAGCTATGGGAGGATGTCCATTTTATAGCAAGGGAAGAGGGAAAATGGATCCACTTAAGGTGGGGAAATGGGTTATCCCTTTGGGTGGTTCCACTTTTGTAGGAACAAGAAGCCCAAAGGGAGAAGCTCGGCTCTATCCTTAGGAACAAACAACTAGCTCTCTACCTCGAAGTTTCACTTCAATTTTTAAAAAAATTTCCAAAAGAGGATCAACGTGGGTATGATCCTCATTCAAGAACTGATCAATGCTTCCCTAAACCAAAAAAGAGCCATTGACGTGAGAAAGACACACAGTGGGCGCGCAACTCTAGATAATCATGTTTTTAAGGAGCTTCTTCAGGAATGGTAAACAAAGAGTTTACTCATTATGTTGGAAGAGATATGATGGCACTTTTTCATGATGGAAAATAGACACAGGGGTCACTATTAGGGGTCTCCAGGATCAGGAACGGGGAGTACATGGACAATAAAAAATTGTTGTGTAACAAATTATACTAAGCTCAATGCTACTAAATTCTGCTTCCTGCTACACCATGAGACTATCCCCGATCCAAAAATGAAGCAGTACCCATAGGTAGTTTTCCTATCCACTGAACTACCTTCCCAACCTGTATCTGTGAATCCACTCAACCTGATATCATCTCCTCGAGTATCTTTCAACCCATATCTGATTGTTCCACACATATATCTAAGAATGTGCCTCACTGCTTCCCAATATGCCCTTTTTGGTTCCACCATGAACTGAATAAGGGTATTGCATGGGGTTGACTAGATACATGAGTGAACAAATGAGCTGTCTGTATAAAGTGGGGTCAAATTCCTTATCTCCTGATGCATCTATCTTCTTCTAGTCGATGATCATTGACGTTTCCATGGGTCAAAAAACCTGCATTCTGAAACTCTTTATAATTTTTGTAGCATGTCTTCCTTGCCCAAGAAATATCTCCCCATTCTTCTTGAAAACTTCCAATCCTAGAAAATAGTGCATAAACCTCATGTATTTCAGGTCTAATTCTACTTCAAGGTTCTTCTTTCAAACTTTTATGAGCCCTGATGACCTTGTTAAAATAAATTCATCTACATATAAAACCAGAATGAACGACTCATTCTCCACCATCAGATAGTAGAGATTGGGATTAACATCACTCTTGATAAATTCCAACTGCTACAAGTAACTATAAATCCGACCATAGCATGATTTGGGTTCCTGCTTGAGCCCATACATGGCTTTCTTTAACTTGCATACATGAGTTCTCTTCTCATGAGGCTTGAAACCTTCAGGTTGTTCTATGTACACCTTTTCTTCTATCACCCCGTTCAATAATGTTATCTTGACATCTATATGGTGAATCTCCCATCCCGTCTATGCTGCTAGGGATATAACGGATTTGATAGAGATATATATAATGAATGGGGAAATGGTCTCCTCATATTCTATCTCTTATTTTTGTGCATACCCCTTCGCCAGAAACCTAGGCTTATACTTCTCTATACTTCCATCTGCAACGTACTTGATCTTGTAGATCCATATGGAACCCACAACTGATTTGTCTTCTGGTCTAATCACCACCTCCAAAACATCATTTGTCATAATAGAACTGTACTCTTTTATCATGGCATCCACCCACACGCGATGTTGTGCGAATTCCTGAAAAATAGAGGGTTCTGCAACTTAAGCCACCAGGACCTGGTATCCGTCAAGTTTCCTGCGCTGTCTCTTGTTGGTTCTAGGAGCTCTGAAAAACTCTTTTGCGTTGCGTCCTTCAAGATCTAATGCATTTTCCTACTATTCCTACCACTAGTTGTGGGAGGTTCAATCTATTCCTCCATATGTTCTTGCTGTTGGAAATACTGAGAGGGGGGTGAATCAATATTTATTTTCAATTGTTAATTTTACCAGTTAGATCACTTATAATTAGAACACAAAATGAATAATGATGGAATAAATAATTTTATTAATTTCTTATTTACAATAAGTAAAGTACAATAATGATATAGGGCTCCAACCCTAGATGAAGACTCCAATCTTCCAGGCTCCAACCTATATTGTGCCAAGCACCGAATCGTCTTTCCAAGGCTCCAACCTTGTCAATTTGAGGCACCAACCTCATTAATTTTGAGGCACCAATCTCTAGGGCTCCAACCGTATCTCTAGTACAGGCTCCAACCCGGTTTCTTGAGGACTCCTATCCTCTAGGGCTTCGACCCTATCTTCCAAGGCACCGACCTTATATCTATGAGGCTCCAACCTCTTGGACTCCAACCCTCAACTTCACTTTGTCAAAATATGTTTGATTATTCTTTACGGCTCCCAATTTCTTCTTCAACGAGCCTTGTCTATCTTCAGCTATCCCTTCACTTAATATTCATGTCACATTATCAATGACAACCTTGTCTTCTAATGAAAGTGTCACCACTGCTCTTCATTGTACCCAAGCACAATTTCCAAGGTCACTTCATGAGGGCTTTAATCATGCATCAATGTCTTCCAAGAATGCCTTCAAGTTCTACAAGTGTCTTCTAGAGACCTCCAAAGTAATTCATCATACAGTGCCTTCAATATTGTCACTAGGTCACTCCAAGTGATGGCTCCAAGATGTGCTAAAATAATATTAGTCTTCACTAGGTCTTCAAATAGCTCTGAGATCTGCTTTGTAAAATAATTCCAATAGCCACTTCAAATTCCTTTCCAGGTTAGTTCAATGTGTGGTTCAAAGTGTCTCCAAGATGTCTTCGAAAATATCTTCAAGTCTATTCTAAAACAATGCCTCACAAACTGCTCTCAATTGAATGTCCAACAGGTGATTGGTTTCAAGATGAGCTTATGTGACAAGGCTTCAAGGTTTGATTGTTTGAGCCTCCACAGAGATACAACCAACTCACAATGTATGACCACTTCACAGGTCAACAATATTTCATGGCACTAAAATCTTCAATAGTTCTTCACAGTCCAAAGGTCTGAAGACAAGCAACTGTCCAAGGTCTGAGCTCTTCTCAAATTGAGTTAACAGGTCAATAATCCGTAGAGGTAATTGATCACAATGCGAAGTTTCCACCAATTGTTGTAGCTATTCCCACAAATCCGAGCTCCACAAAAATCTATCAACAGTAAACTTGCAAATCTGAGCTCCAATCTCCAAGTGACTGTCCGCGTATTACCACAGATTTAAAACCAAGTTTTCAAGCACAAGTTTGGAGTCTGAATTCTGAAGGAGGTCCAACCTCTTTAATGGTGATTGTTCAAAGTTCCAAATATGTGACTGCCCAAAACACAGATATGAGATATGTGCTCAATTCCGAGCCACATCAGAGATTTGGAGTGTTGTTCTGTATTTGCAAGATCTGGTCCTTTTACACACAAGTATCAATTCAAATTTTTAACCCAAACATTAGATTTTCTCTTAAACTCTTCCTTCTCGGCCTCATGAGATGCGAAGTTAATTTGATGTACTATCTCTGTGATTTACACCGAAATTGATGAGGAAAAATGAAGTTTCAGACTTGTATTTATAGTGATTTCTTCATAATTGAAGAGTCATGTCCATTTGAAGTGAGGCCGACTTAATATGACTGTGCATAGGTCGGCTCAAGGGCCAGATATACACCTTTAACTTGTAAAATTCATATCTCCCAAACTATTTGGAGTTTTGGGGTGTGTAAGGGCTCATTGGAAAGAGGAAAAAAACCTCTTTAAGATGGAATAGGTCACATGTTGAAAGGTTGCCTCTAAGGTTGGAAAAATTATTTTTCTTTGTGATTGTCCTTAAATTTTATGCATAAAACATTTGGGATAGCATGAGGAATGTTTAGGACAACGTGGCTTCTTCATTGTTATTAATGTCACATAGGATCATAGAGTCATTATGTAGGAGTGAAGCATTCATGTAGAATCACGTATCAACAATTTCATCATATATTAGTGCAACGATATGGCCTAGTGCAGCCTTTATTAATTTTTCAATAGCTGAAAAAGAATTTTTCCAATCATCAAATGATCTCCAACCATGTTATTAAGACCTCATCAAGTGCCATCATCAAGTGTGGTCATTTTTCTAGTGTATGAAATCATCAGGTGTAGTCCTCCATATGTCATCAAGGGATGACATCATCAAGTGTAGTCCTCTATATGTCATCAAGGGCTATTCAATACTTGAATGGTACTTAATATCTAGATCATCAAACAAGGCCTATGATTGACACTTGGTACCTTAAGAATATTTTTCATCTTGACATCATGTTGGTTCCAGGCTTCTTCGTGACATATTCATTGATGGTATCAACCAAGAGTCATGGTATCATCATCTGGAACTAGGCATCTCAAGAATATTGACATTTCGGTCAATGCCACATTGACATCAATGACAACCTTGATTAACACCCACTGCTCTGACTGCTGAGAACTTCCTGGATCTACTACTCTTGAGGAGATGGTGGTACTGGTCACTGTACTCAAACCCTGTGACTGTCCCCTTGCTTGTTCTACTTGCGGTCCCTGCTGCTGTTGGACTAACTAAACATTTTATGACTAATCTCTTGCAAGAATATCTCGAGATATTCTGAAAGATATGTCTTTCATGAACTTTACATCTCGCCTTAATACAATCTTCCTATTACTAGGAATGTAGATCCTGTATACCTTTGAGGTCTCTCTATATCCCATGAGAAACCCCTTTTCTGTAGTCTGATCTAGCTTACTCCGTTTCTCATCTGGAATGTGACAGTAGGCCACACTCCCAAATATCCTCAAATGAATTACCTCCAGTTTCTTCTCGGTGAAGAATCACTGGGGCATCCTTTTCCCCAATGCTCTGTGAGGTTTTTTGTTTTTAATGTACACTGTTGTGAATTGCATGGATTTTCCCATAAAATCTAGGCAAATCCTGATCATAAAAAAAATATTTTTTTTCCCCAACTATTATTTTGTTCTTCTATTCCACTACTCCATTATACTGTGGATTGTAGGGAGCTATCCACTCTCTTTTTATGCCTTCCCTTGCACATAAATATGTGAAGTCTTTGTCCGTGTACTATCCACCATTATCTAAACATAGTACCTTGATATTTTTCCCTGTCATGTTTTCTATGAGAGCCTTAAACTCTCGAAACCGATCAAAGACCTCATCCTTGGTATTTAAGAAATAGATCCAGGTATTTCTAGAATGATCATCAATAAAGGTGACAAAATATTCACCACTGCTAAGAGCTCTGGTAGACAGAGGGCTGCAAATGTCTTAGTGTATCAATCTCAACACACCATTGGCTCTGCTGTCACTCCTGGGAAATGCTAATTTTTCATATTTTCCAAGCACACATCCTCAACATACATCATCATTCTTGGTATTGAGAACTTGAACTCCTATTACAGTCTCTCTGAGAATTATAAGTGCTCCATGGTGCAAGTGTCCCATCCTCCTGTTCCATAGTTCATTCATCTCCTTCCCACTGCTTTTATCACTGCCTTTCAATGCCATTAGATAGACGATATGCAACCTATATTTCCTGTTGCTTCAAGATCCAATCCGTCTTACCTTCTTCAAGTTGGGATTCTTGACATATACCTTATTTACTATGAAGTATACATAATACCCTTTGTCTTGCAACTGAGACATTGAAATTAGGTTCATATCCAATCTTGGCACATGCAGTACATTAGTGGCGCTATAGTCGGTTCCTGCTTACGTCAAAAAATATATGGTGCCTCTCCCTACTTGAGTACACTTAGTTTTGTTGCCCATAGTGATCTGGAAGTACATCTGTTCCTCTTGATAGCTAGAGAAATATTCTCTTGCTCCAGTCATGTGAGCTAAAGATCCACTATCAGTATACCAAATACAAGCTAATGCTCAACCTGATAGAATCAAAAAATCACATTCCAACCTGAAATATAATTATGAAGCTTCTTGATTATCCATAATTTTTTGTGCTATTTTTCCTTCCCAATGTTGATTTCTCAGCTTCAACCTGCTACGTTCAATCCTGAAATAAGTTCTGCATGGAAACTGCTACGTTGCTCCCTTTGCCTCTGAAAAATCTCAATTCAAAAAATGTTATTCTTTGTCATCTCAATTAGAGAAATTTTAAAAATAGGTTATTTTCTAAAACTACAAAGACAAACCAAAGTAGATGCTTTTATACACCCACTTGAGCAATTGAGCATGAGAGAGAGAGAGAGAGAGAGAAAACATCTAAGGAAGAGGCATTCTTAGGTGGCATGAGATAGTTGTCTTTACATATTAAAAAATTATACAGATAGACCATACAACCTATCAGGTATGTTGTACAAAAGGGTTTAACACTATTTTTTGATTTTTTAATAGGCTATGCAAGTTTAGTTCATGGAAATTTTGTAGGTATGCATTATGTTTTTTTTGGACATGTTGAGGTTTCCTTGTAAGTTTATGAGGGCATGAAATTTGATTTGAAAGAGTAATTAGTTGTGTATGAGAAATTATTTTTTATGCTTTTGCTGTTTAATTTCTAGATATGTGAGATTTTGGTATCGTATGAAATTTAATTTCAATGTTAAATAAATTCAACAATCCACTTGTTTGATTGAGATCATAAGGACGTTAGTCACACAGGGTTTGAAATTCTAACATGGTATTATGGCTTGATATCTAATTGATATTGTCAAGGATTTTTAGCAATAAAATTTATTTTAGGGAAGGAGCATCAATAATAAGATAATTTCAAAGTTAGATTTTTTTTGATTTGGAAGTTTGTGCAAAATATATTTTAGATATGGTAGAAATAGGCCTCCTATGTGAGGAAAAATTGGATGGTCTCTCAAACTTCGTAGTATTAAAATTAAGGGTTACACTCGTATTATTTAAAAGAGAATGAACTTTGCAATGGTCAAGTACATTATGACCTCCGCCACAAATCTACGTGACTTGGAAACTCAATATGAAAAAGAAGTGAAGACGAAATGCATGATTTTGGATATCATTAAGGCCCAACTAATCATTCATATATCTGAGAAGAATATGACGAAGGAGATGTTTGATGCCAATTATTGTTATACATAATTTTAATCTACAGATAATCTAAATTCCCTGAGTGTGGTGTTCCTTCACTCAGAACAACAGAAGAAAGACAACTACTATTTTCTCCAAAACAAATAGATATACAGAAAGGGAAAGAACTTACTTGTGATCCTTTTCACTCTCATTCTCCTTCTGTCATTGTTTCCGTCGCTCTCAATCCAACTCAAGCCGCTAGATCGATTCCTGCAATCAAAGACAAAGAACCGAAAACAACATACAATATACAAGTATCTATTTATCTGAATCAAATCAAATTGATTATATTTGAGAATACATACATCATAAAGAATAAATTTCACAAGATATATACATATATATTGAGAAAATGAACATATATCTTTATTAATAGAGTAGGAGGAGAAGATTATAATCAATGGATCGAATTTTCGTCAACCTAATCCAACTTCATTCCAGCCTCATCACCTCCATCATCATCTCAACATCATATCAATACTTCCACTCTCTTAACAAATGAGAATCCAACAACATAACTTTACACAAAATTATTCCTCCCTAGCACTTAGATGAGTGCTCAATTTATAGGGAAAATGATTGTATTTTCTCATTGAGTGGATTTCTAATAATGGGCAAGACATGTTTCCAAGTTCAGAGGTGGTGGATGGATACTTGGATTCGAGGTATGACACCTATGGACTCTTCTAGAAGGAAATGGCCATGTGGATATTCCCAGAACAATGATGATTTTGCTCCCAGGAGACCAACGCACCCTTGAGTGTCGGGAAGTGCACTGCAGTGCACCCTTGCATAGAGGTATTGGCACTACAACACAGGTAGTCCCTTGCAGAGGAGCGTTGGTGAGTTAGTGGGTCATATAATATATACTTCAAACCTTGGAAATCTTGCAATTGAAGCCATGAATGGAATGTCTTCACTTAGGGCATATAGCAACTTAAATATAAGGGGATGATATACCCTCTTCATTGGTCCTGGGGGATGATGCCCAGTTTGACTAGGTCTTTGGGGATGATGCCCAAATTTACCTATAGCAGCTGCCCCCTAAAGCGTGAATTCAAAATAATAATAGTATTTGGATGAGATGCTTTACAATGTGATGAGTAGGATCTGAAGCGGACAATGACCTACATCAATTTGCAATACATTACATCATGATATTTTCATCTTGATCATGAATTGCTGAGGGAGGCATACCCACGCTCAACAGATAAAATATCATAACATGTACAAAATTCAAAAATTCGTCTACATTGAAATGTTTCCAAAGATAAACATGCCTAAAGATATAGGCCTATTTTCAGATGACGATCTGTATGTAAAGCCATCATGCATATGATGTGTACAATAATCATAAAATTGCAGCCTAGATGGATGAAACTAGATATGGGGCCTTCTTATCTCGTTCACTCGATCGTTCAAGTACAAGTATAACCATGCAAATATATGATTTGAAGTCGAACATGGGAATACATCGACTAATTACCAACCAATGATGTGAGCTGTTAACAGACGTAAGAAAACCACCATTGATGTTAATGGATTTCAAGGTACTGCAGTAAAATTTGCAAGGTGTGAATAGATGATTTGATGTCGAACGCCAAACAAAATATTTCGGTGAAAGGTCTGGAAGCATGAAACTTGCTGATGATGTAGTAATCCCTAAGGTACTGGAAGATGTTTCTAAGTAAACTTCCTGGATGATGAGCTGTTGTCAATAGAAATCAACTTTATTGCGAAATGGGAGTAATGATTTGAGAGACAAAATGTGACTTGATATAGCAATGTTTAGGGATGAATGTCATGAAAATGAAGGTTTATGAGTATTGCAGAAAGATGAGGATTTACTGGATGAATTCTCTTGAACACATTGACGACACTGAGATGAGTTGGCAGCATTGACCCAAAACCGAAGTGATGATATGATGAATTTTCAAGAAGATTACCCAACCCAAAAGTCACGATGATGGAGTGAAAGTGTTATGTTCAAGAGTGACCTGCTACCATAAAGTGTTCTATTCTTTTTCCAAAATTTTCCCCATTCATTGTTGACCAATACCTCTTTATTTTTTAACAAGCTTGAGGAGGGTAACATATGCTTGATCTATAATTCAACCCTTTGGGTGAATCCATCGCTATTTAATAATTTAATGAGTCTAGCGATAAATGAAACTCGATCTTTCCATGTTCGACAAGTTCGTCACTATTTTATGTTTTAATGAGTCTAACGACATTGAAAACCTAGTCCTTTATCATGTTTAGAGAGTTTGAAAAAGAGGACAAAAAGAAATCTCGATGAGTCCTTTTTCGTAAATTTGTGACTCAGGTAAAAAAAGTGTAAAATGATACCTCAGAGAACGTCTTAGCTATAGAAATTTGATAACTCAACCCTGGTTTTCTCCTTATTTCTCCCATAAAGTAAAATTCGCATTCCCATAGCCATACATTCAAAAAGCTGGAAAAAATAAATATTTTCTGAAAACACTAATTCTGGAAATTTCACAGTGCTGAAATGCAGAAATAAAAACTCAAAAAATAAATCAGCGACACACAGAAAATAAACACGCTGATTTTTGGTGAACTTGACCCTGGAAAAACTCCCTACAACTCTTGGGGAAAACCAGTTCGAAAGCTCCCTTTATTTCTAAATATGATTTTACAATGAGACATAATTTACAACAAAAATTCCAGCAACTTAAATAAATGTACTTATCTCGATTTCTGTGCTTATACCCTGCCTTGGAAAACATGATGAACATAAAAAAATCAAAATAGAAAATTTTATAGCATTTATTACAGCATTAAATGCTGAACTTCCACCCTCGAAATGCATGCCCATATTTCAACAGTACGACCATACGACTGTATGGACTGTACAGAAAGTAAAACTGTACTTCCTCCTCGATTCTCATGCCTGAAAATAACCTCGAAAACATCGCTTTCTTGCTGTACATATTTCCTCGAAATATGTGCCAAAAAAATAAACTCCTCCTTGGTTTTCAAGCCCAAAATCTACCTTGGAATGC
Source organism: Pinus albicaulis (assembly GCA_034641835.2). Classification (NCBI taxonomy): domain Eukaryota; kingdom Viridiplantae; phylum Streptophyta; class Pinopsida; order Pinales; family Pinaceae; genus Pinus; species Pinus albicaulis. Next base: position 1,119,629,965 of record CM076578.1, on the reverse strand, counting down.
ATGCTGAAGCTGCTGTATGGAATCCCTCTTTTTCTATGCCTCCTTCCTCGAAAAGTGTGCCAACCTCCTTCTGTACAGATTTATGCCTTGGGAACCGTGCCTCTTTGTTGCTGTATGGATTTGTTGAAGTCTCTAGCTGCTGCCCTCCTTCTCCTCACTACTCAGAAATTTCTCCTTTGCTTTCTCTCCTCCTCTCTTAATCTGCTCATGAAAGAATGAATGACTTTTCCCTCCTTTTCCTCCTTTAAACTAACCCTAAGTGACTTTTGGAGAATCCCTAAATCCAATGTCTGAGATAGCTTTAGATCTAGGGCTGAGATTAAATGTTCATTTAAATCTCAATTTCTCTTTTATAATTCACCCCACTTTAATAAAGACCCACTTAGTCATTGATTTCCAAAGTCGCTTTTCACTTTCTAATTTCACATTGACTTTACTAAAGTCACTTTAAAATTAGACTTTAGTAACTTTATCACTTAAAGTCACTTTTAAATTAGATTTGACTTTATAACTTTATAAAGTCACTTTAGGAGAAAAATTAAATTCTTTTGGACATTTTTCCCTTGGCCAAAGATCAAAGCCTTAGTGAACCACCTGTCCTCCGGTAACCAAATTTCAACACTCCCTCTTACTGAGGAAGGTGTTCCTCACCACACCTATCTTGTCTCTGAAGTAGACATGCTTGCCCCATGGTAAGGCTTTGGTAAGAATGTCTGCAACCTACTCATCAGTGGGAATATACTCAAGCTTCAAAGCTTCCTTTTGAACATAGTATCTGATGAAGTGATATCTGATGCCGATATGCTTTGACCTGTCATGAAATACTAGATTCTCCGTGAGTTTAATGCAACTCTGATTATCACAGTATATCACTGAAGGTCTCAACGACTGACCAAATAAGCCAAACAACATCTTGCGAAGCTAGATGGCCTCACAACTAGCTAGACTGGCTTCCATGTAATCTGCTTCCACTGAACTCAATGCTACTAACTGCTGCTTTCAGCTGAACCACGACACCACTGCCGAACCCAACCCAAAAAAACACCATGAAGTGCTCTTCCTATCAGAAGGGCACAACCTGCCCAATCAGAATCAGTGTAACCTGCCAATCTCACTCCATCCCCCTGCCTGTAATCCAGACCATAATCCATTGTCCCCTACAAGTACCACAAAATGTATTTTGCAGCAACCTAGTGCTCCCTCCTGGGCCCACACATGAATTGGCTCATCGTGTTGACTGCAAAACATATATCTGGTCCAGTGTTGACCAAATACATCAAGGAACCAATCAACTGTCTACACAATGTGGGATCCACCAACTTAGAATTTGAAGCATGAAGCTTCTTCCAGTTGGTGATCATCGGTGTCGACATGGGTCTACAATCCTCCATGTCGAATCTGCCAAGGATGTCCACAATATAATTCCCCTGCCCAAGGAAGAAATGCCCCTCCTCCTGCCACACCTCCATACCAAAAAAGTAATGCATCAAGCCAATGTCCTTCATCTCAAACTCCGACACAAGATCTCTCTTGCAGCTCTCTATGAGTCTCTTTGCACCCGTAATGACCAAGTCATCCACATACAACACCAGAATGAGAGGCTCCTCACCTATCACAATAATTATAGGTTTGGATCTGCATCACTCTTTGTGAAACCCATCTCTTTCAAGTATGTATCTATCCTAGAGTACCAAGCTCTAGGATCTTGCTTCAGGCCATAAAGGGCCTTCTTCAGTCTGCACACATGGGACTCCTTCCCATGCACCTCAAAGCCTTGTGGCTGCTCAATGTAAACCTCCTCCTGTATGAAGCCATTGAGAAATGCAGTCTTCACATCCATCTGGTGGATCTTCCAACCCATCTATGCTGCTATCAATATGATGGAGAAAATTGAAGTATATCGAGCCACGGGAGCGAAGGTCTCCTCATAATCTACTCCCTCTACCTGGGAGAACCCTCTAGCCACAAACCTTGCCTTGAATTTCTCAATGATGCCATCTGTAGCATACTTTACCTTGTAAAACCATTTGGAAGTAACCACAGACTTACCCTCAGGCCTCGGCACCACCTCCCAAACATCATTCTTCATGATAGAAGAATACTCCTCCTGCATGGCCTCTCTCCAGACCTACTGGCTAGCTGCCTCCTCATATCTAGAAGGCTCAAAGTCAATGATGTTGGAAACCATTGCCATATAGCTACAGAACCTATCAGGTGGTCTACTCTCTCTGACCGGCCTCTTCGGCCCAACAACAGATGTGGCCTCTCTCAAGGTATCCTGAAGCCACTTGGGCTTCCTCTTCCCTGAGCACACTTATCCCACCGGAGAATGAAACTCCTCCTCCTCATCATTAGGAGTCTGAACTCCTGAATATCTGTCTGCTATCCTCCTGCCTGAACTTGAACCTGTAGACAATGAGGTACCATGTGAACTGTCCATTAGTGGACTCCCTAGTGAACTGCTCTGCAGACTGATCTAAGTGCTGCCCGAAGCACCACCCCTATGACTCTGCGAGCCACTGCTCACTGATGGACTTGACACCGTAATTGATGTACCTCCTGATCCTCCTAACACCTACCCACTAGATCCTTGTGCCTAACTCAGTTGTTCCTAAGGGTCTGGCCGATCAAGATACTCTAACTCCCGTGACCTCTTGAAAGCCCTATCCTCCTCAAACTTCACATCCTGCCTGACAACAACTCTCCTCTATGTAGGAATATAAATCCGAAAGGCTTTCGAGGTCTCACTGTAGCCCACAAAGATACCCTTCTCTACGGTGGGCTCTAGCTTGGTCCTATTCTCCTTGGGTACGTAGGAGTATGCAATACACCCAAAGATATGAAAATGACCAACATCAGGCTTCTTCCTAGAAAAAGCCTCCTCCAGAGTTACATGCCCCAAGAAACGATGCAGACTCCTATTCTGCAAATATACAGCAGTGTTGCAGGCCTCTGCCCACAAAAAAAATGGTAACCCCTGATCATGTAACATGACTTTGGTAGCCCCAACGATGGATCTGTTCTTCCTCTCCGCAACCCCATTCTGCTGGGGGTTGTAAGGAAATATGAACTCCCTCCTAATGCCTGCGTCTGCACAATACTCAACAAACTCACCAAGGGTGTACTCCCCTCCATTGTCTGACCTCAAGGAATTGATCTTCTGACTTGTATGAGTCTCCACAAGAGCTCTGAACTCCTAAAACTGCTTGAAGAACTCACTCTTGGTCTTCAAGAAATAAATCCAGGTCCTCCTGGAGTGATCATCAATGAATAAAACATAATACTAATATCCACTCAAGGAAACATGAGACATCCGACCACTCACATCGGAATGAATCAAATCAAGTATCCCAGTCGATCTATTGTCATTGCTAGGAAAAGGGGATTTGGAAAACTTGCCCATAGCACATCCTCTGCATGTATCAAAGTGATTATTACTGAAATTTGGCACACCTGTAGTGATCTCCCACAATGTCCTCAAGGCTCCATGATACATGTGCCCATACTGCGGTGCCAAATATCGCATAGCTTTGAACTGCTAGCTCTACTATCGGTACTACTGCTCAATGCCAAAAGGGGATGAAATGTAAACTTGTACACATTTTCATGGTGTACACCAATCACTCTAGCTGAATCAACTGGAGCGCCCCTGGGATATATCAGCACCTGTCCTCTCTTGAACAATATCTCATATCCTCTATCCTCAAATGCTGAGACGGATATGAGGTTCTTCCTCATCCCTGGCACATATAGAACATCTGACACCTTCAAGGGAGGTTTGGGTTCCCTATCAAATGTTAATGTCCCCACACTGACTTCTCTAAAAACGTTGTCATCTCCGAGTACTACCTCTATATCAGTGTCACTCTCAGAAATCTCTGAGAAGCACTCACGGACTCCTGTCATATGACGCGAAGCCCCACTGTCAACATACCAAATACCTGAAGATGCTCTGCTAGTGGAGGGAAATGCACACTCCCTCTAAACCTCCGTGGCAGGTGATCCTGCACTAGTGGACTCATAAGCAATGAACCCAAACTCCCAGTCAAAGCTATATGTAAAGTCCTATATCTCTGCTGATGCTGGCATGATCTTGTTCTTCCCCTTATTCTTCTTCTCCGGACACACAACTGGATAGTGTCCCATCCTTTGACAATTCCAACACTTCACTTTGGAATAGTCCTTCTCCTTGTCCAACTACTTACCTTTACCTTTGCCTTTTCCCCCACCACCACTTGTGGAAGCTTGCTTCTTTCCCTTGCCTTTCTTCCCTCCTTCTAACAGTGCTACATTCTCATCTTGCTCAACTGGTTTGGCTGCCCCAAGCTAGCTCTTTCTGATTTCTGTCTGTATGCAATCATCCCAGAACCTCTCCCAAGTGGGAAGGGTCTCACGTGCACAAACCCCATCAACAAAATTCAGCCATCAATTGGGAAGGCCATTCACTACAATCGGCACCGACTCAGTGGGTGGAATGACCTCTCCAGCTGCTGCCAATGCATCTCTCACATTAGTAATCTTTGCGAGATATCTAGCTGCACTATTAGTCTTGCCCATCTTAATGGTCTTCAGCTTCTCCCTTAGGACCATTTTCCTGTTTTCATTGGTACTCTTGTAGAGATTGTTCAATGATGTCCACATCTCATGAGAATATCTCTTTCCTCTCACATGAGGAATGCAATGGTCTTTGATTCCACCTAGAATCAGTCTCTTACCCTTGTTATTCTTCTTATTAAATGCTGCCAACTGAACATCATCAGTAGGCAGATTAATAGCTTTGATACCATGTAGAAATTTGATAACCCAACCCCGATTTTCAGTTTCTCCTTATTTATCCTATAAAGTTAAATGCCCATTCCCATAGCCATACATTCAACAAGCTGGAAAAAATAAATATTTTCTGAAAAACACTAATTCTGGAAATTTCACAGTGCTAAAATGCAGAAATAAAAGCTCAGAAAATAAATTAGCCACACACAGAAAATAGAGACGTTGATTTTTGATCAACTTGACTCTGGAAAAACCCCCTACAACTCTTGGGGAAAACCAGTTCGAAAGCTCTCTTTATTTTTGAATATGCTTTTACAGTGAGACATAATTTACAACAAAAATTCCAGCAACTTAATAAATGTACTTATCTCGATTTCCATGCTTATACTCCGCCTTGGAAAACGTGCCAAACAGAAAACAATCAAAACAAAAAATTTTATAGCGTTTATTATAGCATTAAATGTTGAAATTCCACCCTCGAAATGAATTCCCAGATTTTAGTAGTACGACTGTACGGACTGTATGGAAATTACAACTGTACTTCCTCCTCGATTCTCGTGCCTAAAAACAATCTCGAAAACAACGTTGTCTTGCTATACATATTTTCTCGAAATCTGTGCCAGAAAAACAGGAAACTCCTCAGTTTTTGAGCCCAAAATATACCTTGGAATGCATGTTGAAGCTGCTATATGGAATCTCTCTTTTTCTGTGCCTCCTTCCTCGAAATGTGTGCCAACCTCATGCTGTACAGATTTCTTCCTTGGGAACCGTGCCTCTTTGCTACTGTACGGATTTGCTGAAGTCTATAACTGTTGCCCTCCTTCTCCTCACTGCTAAGAAATTTCTCCTTTGCTTTCTCTACTCCTCTCTCAATCTGCTCATGAAAGAATGAATGACCTTTTCTCTCCTTTTCCTCCTTTAACCTAACCCTAAGTGACTTTTGGAGAATCCCGAAATCCAATGGCTGAGATAGCTTTAGATTTAGGGCTGAGATTAAATGCCCATTTAAATATCACTTTCTATTTTTTAATTCACCCCACTTTAATAAAGACCCACTTAGTCATTTATTTCCAAAGTCACTTTTCACTTTCTAATTTCACATTGACTTTATTAAAGTCACTTTTAAATTAGACTTTAGTGACTTTATCACTTAAAGTCACTTTTAAATTAGATTTGACTTTATAACTTTATAAAGTCACTTTAGGAGAAAAATTAAATTCTTCTGTTCACTTTTCCCTAGGCCAAAGATCAAAGCCTTAGGGAACCACCTATCCTCCGGTAACCAAATTTCAACATTAGCCATGTTCGAATAAGGTTTTCCTTTTTCGTAAGTAATCTATCTCAGTTCGGAAAAGGGATAAACTTGTATTGAGTGTATGTCTTTTCATTTACTTTTTACAAGCTTAAAAAGACAAGTGCTCAACAATATTTTCTCACTATCAGAGTTTGAAAAGAGCTAAAAGAAGACTCCAGGGGGTTCCTTTTTTGTAGTTATCAAAGCTCGAAAAAGAGATAAAAGTGTGCATTAACTCATTTTTCATTTTTATCAAAGCTTGAAAAATAAGGATAAAACTATGCTTTGTGGTCAAATCATTCTTGAATAAGTGTGCATGCTAAACTCACTGTATCAACTATAGAACCTGTTCAGAAAACCATCAAAGGGATTAAAAATACCTATTTCATAGAAAAAATGAATAAAAGCCATAGTCACGACATTAAATATGATTTTAAAATAATCAAATTCACTAATTAAAAGAGTTTTTACCATTCCAAAGTTACCATTTGAAAAATAGGAGCTCTAAACCAGTTTTTCCCCTGAAATTTAGCGGTCGATTGTGACAGTTTCAGTGGACGATTTCTCTTTCCGTTTGATTTGGGTTGGAGCTATAAACCTTATCTTTCTTTTAGTATCATATTTATTTCATTTCATGGTCAATTTTTAGTGTTTTGAGCCCCTTAGGGTACATATATCACACTCTACGGGAAACACACCCTTGAATGTTGAAAGGCGCGTTGCAGTGCACTGAAGTTGAAGTCTAGATGCACTACAACACTCTGTCCCTTGTCCTAGGGTGCGTTGGCTGCAATTATCATTTTTGTTTCTTGCTGTGTGCCCAGAATTTCCCAAGTTTTTTACATGAAATGGATCCTAACGAAGCTTATGATTGTGTTTCAGGTATTCATTGGATCAAAATGATGATTATGTGGCGAGAAAGAGAACATGAAGAAAAAAATATGATTGCCCTAAACAATCTGGGTATAGTAAGAGATCTGAGAGATTGTGGGTTGCTTAAATACTTCATATTGTCAAGGATGAGGCAGCAAATGGAACTATTTGGGTTCCTAGTTTGTTCATGGGATTCGATATTGCAGGCTTTTCACATTGGGGACAAAGTGATCCCAATATTGGTGGAAGACATTTATTTTCTCAGTGGATTATCGTGGCAAGGTTCTCCCATTTCCCTTACAAGATCTGATCTCGGAGGAGAGTCAGTGAGGGAATACATAATCCAACATTGTCATTCAATTAATGAATCGAGTAAATATGGGAAAATAAATATTCGTGATGTATGTGATCTACCTTTGAGGACCATATCTTTTACTATCGCAAATATTTCTGGTTCTGTGACACTACATGTTGCAAACATATCATACATGCAGTATGCACTTGAGTGTTTAGCACTAACAATATTTAACTCGGCTGAAGTTGTAATATTTCAGATGAAAGAAAAACTGACTAAAGAAAAGGGTGGAAGGAAGAATAATTTCAACTATGGCTTGATCCTGATTTCCTTCACCTTAGAGTGGATTCCATTGATACAGCCATAGCATGTTACACTGGGCATATATGGCCCTAGAGATCCATAGATGCATAGATGGGTTGAATTGATGGCTAGACATGCTGGTCAATCGACCATCGTATTCTCTACTGCATTCTTCGCCTGGTTCATACGACAGATGGTCGACATAGATCAGTATGCATATGCAAGCGTAGATTTCCGAGGAGATGCAAACTTGATTCTTCTAGATGGTGCTCAATGGGGTGCAATTGGTAAGAATGTATTGACCATTTTTTATAATTATTTTTTCTAAGGTTTCTACATGTTTTTGTATTTTGATGTTTCCCAAGACTAAACTAATGTTTTGATGTACATAGATGTAGGTCGAGTTTGGCCAGTGGGTCAGCTAGAGCAGGGAGCAGATGAGCGAGCAGAGAGGGCTGTTGGGAGAGAAGTCCTTCAGGATTTAGATATGATTGAGAATCTTGCTGAGCTACAACATAACATGAGGGATTGAATCTTGGGATTTCGTATTTCCGGATCGAAGAGTTACATATGAGACTGCAACTCCATACTATTGACATTCCTAACTGTTGGATGTGGTTATTGTGTAGGATAGCTATATCAGTAGCTTGTTATCATGAGTTTCAGTAGTTTACTTTGACATTTTGCATACATTTTGAGATCATATGAACAATGTGTCTTGGGCACAAATTTTTGTAAAAACCTATAACTATCTATGTATTTGTTTTCAGTGTTTTCCTATGTTTATTGCGCAATCCTATTCAATTATGTGATGTGAATTGAAAATATGTATTTACATATGTTGCAAATGTATGTTTAAAACATAATCTGCTAAGGAACCAGTTAATGTGTTCAAATTTCTGGAAATGTGTTGATATTGAATATAATCAAAATGTCTCTCCAAAAGTCAAACTCTTAGGAACATACTATGCATTGTTGGATTTCAGACAGTATAAATGCTAGTAAGTTACAGTAAAAAAAGTTGTGAGTCTAACCTAATGATGATACAGTTAAATACCAAATGAAATAGCATCAGAGAGAAGTTCGATTAATGCGCTATACTCAACGATATTGTTTGTAGATCGAACGATACACATCCCTTGAAAAATCACTAACTCGCCGCCTGGAGTGAAAATGACCCATGTTGCAGAGGATAGGTTTTGCGTACTACGACTAGCACCATCAACGTATCCAAAAAATGGTTCAAAAGATTTAGACATATTTGATGAAATGTAAAGTGGATTACTAACTTCAAGAAAAATCTATAAAAACAAACTAAGACAGTAAATGCAAATCAAAAGCTTATACACAATATAATACAAAAGTTTACTGCGCTCAGCTAAGCATAGTAATGTTTAATATACAACCCATTTCGAGGCTACACCAATGGAATTCCATCATAATCTACTAAATCATAGGCACCCTTAGCCAGAACTCTTTTAGCAATGTAGGGGCCATGCCATAATGGCTCAAATTTTCCTGTACCTATCAAATCAATTTCCCGACCATAAAGTAAGACCAGGTCACCTTCAGAGAAGATGCGAGGCTGGACATGTTGGTCGTATTCCGGCTTAATTCGTCTCTTATGCGCTTCGTTGGCCAATGCGGCTTCACAACACGTTTCATCAATATGGATGAGGTTAAAAAGATGCGCTTCTTCAGTAGAGGTGTCAAGTAACAAGTCAACAACGAGTTTTAATGACGATATTTCACATTGGATAGGAAATATAGCTTCCAAACCATACACCAATTGAAAGGTGGTAAATCTGGTTGCATTTCTCACCGAGGTTCGATATTCCCACAAAGCCGAGTACAGGATTAAATGCTAATTTCGTTTATAAACTCCTATCATTCATTGAAGTATTCGTTTATGAATATTGTTAATAGCTTCAACTTGTCCATTGGATTGTGGATAATAAGGAGTAGAACTATCATGTGACAGTCCTAATTTGGTAGTCAACTCATTCATCATGTGATTGCGAAAATGCTTACCATGATCTGTGACTATAGCTTGTGGAACACCAAACCGTAAGATGACATAATTGAAAAATAACAATGCAGACGTTTCACCTGTGTTATTGAATGTAGGCATCACAATGGCCCACTTGGTAAAGTACTCTACTGCGACAATAATATAACCATGCCCCCTAGACGAACGAGGGTTGAAGGTCATGAAGTCAATGACCCATTTTGAAAATTGTCGCACAACGATAACATGATGCATCAGAGCTGGCGGTTTTTGGATTTTACTATCAAATATCTGGCACGTATGACAAATTCTGACCGCAAGGATGCAGTCAAAAAATATGGTAGGCCAAACGTAACTAGAATCTTCTACATGGTAGCGTATCCTGACAAGTGTCCACCACAAGCCTGAACATGAAAATCATTTAGAACTTTCTCGGCCTCCTCATGAGTGAGGCACCTCCTAAAAATTGTATCGACACCAAGACGATAAAGTGTATCGCCAACGATTAGATAATCTTTCGCTTGGTATCGAATATGTCACTGTTGAGAGAGAGAGGTATCGGGCCAGAAAGTCTGGGTTTGGAGATAAATGATAAAATCCCCATACCAAGGGTCAGATGATTCAATCAGAAAAAAATACTCATCAGGAATTGATGGTTCTAATGTAGTATCAGTACTATCAGAGGGAAGGTCGCAGAGAAGCTCAGCCAAACTAAAGAATTCTTTGACTTGGATTTGATGAATTCCAAATCAAATTCCTGCAAAATGACGATCCATTTTGAATATTTACCCCCCATAAATTGACGTGACAGAATGTATGTCATGGGGTTGCAATCCGAAATGATAATGGTCTTCCGAAACAGGATATAATGGCGAAATATTTGGACAAATTGAACGTCTGCCAAGGCGAGCTTTTCGACGTATGAATACTTCACTTCCGTATCATTGAGATTACAACTCAAATAATATATCAAATTTTCTATCCCATCTTCTTGTTGGACCAATACCATAGCAATGGTCGTATATTCTGCAATGATATATAAGAAATAATCACTCTGATAATTTGGGGGATACATTAATGACACTCGAACCAGTGTATCCTTGACAACATTAAAAGAGGCTTGCACAAACTTATCCCAATGGAAGGGAACCCCCTTTTTCAAGAGACAAGTAAATCCTTTAGCCATTTAGGCATAGTTGGGTATGAACCTCCTTAGGAAGTTAGCCTTTCCTTGAAGTTTCTGTAACTGAAGTAAATTTGATGGCGCAGGAAAATCAAGAATGCCCTGGACCTTCAAGGGGTCGATTCAAATTCCATCTTTTGAGATGATGAATCCAAGAAAATGACCAGAACCAACAAAAAACACACATTTGTGTGGATTGAGGCATATTTTGTAGTGTCGGTAGCATAAAAAGATAGGTCTCAAATCTGTCAGGTGATCAATCCGATTTCATGAATGCGCAGGTAAATCGTCTAGATAAGGTTGAACAATGTGCTTGATTTCATTGAAAGCATAATCCATTGCTCTCTGAAATGTTGCCCCAAATTTCTTTTAACTTTAAACCAAATGGGAGTTTACGATAAGAGAATGTGCCCTAAGGACAGATGAATGTTGTATTATATCGGTCCTCTGGGTGGATATTGATTTGATTGTAACTGAAGAATCCATCCATGAATGAAAATATTTCACACCCGACACAGTCGTCAATAATTTGGTCAATAAAGGGAGTAGGATAGTTTTCTTTTGGAAAAGAAAGATTGACATCCCGATAATCGATGCACACTCTGATTGTCCCTTGTTTCTTCATGACAGGAACAATGTTGGAAACCCAATCAGTAAGCAGAACATGGTAAATGAAACCAACACACAATTTTTTTTCAACTTCTGCTCTAATGGAAATAGCCTTCTTCGGATGAATAGGACGAAGGCATTGACATACCAGTCTGACATATCAGGGTACATTTTAATTGTGTGTTCAACGATACTAGTTTATGCCTAGCATTTCCTCATAAGACCAAACAAATATATCTCAGAATTGACAAAAGAGAGAGTGATAAGTTTCGAGTTCTAATGGAGAACAAGACACGCCAACATGAATGTTTTCTACAACGCCGAATTTGGTCAAAATATCGATAGAAATGGTTTCTTCAATATTTGATAAGTTTCACTCGGATTCAATAACATTAATGGGAAAAGAATTAGAAAATAACGTTTTGATCGATGGGTGATATAGTTCAATAAGATCATATTCTTCGTAATCCTGAAGATGGGAATGATGATGATGATCTTCCCATGGTTCTCCTTCTGGCATCATGGATTCCACAATTCTCACATCAGTCAAGAAAGTGGATGAAAAAGGATGAGATGGAGTACCAAAATCTAACGAACGATCAACCCAAACGATCAGCGACGATGAATTAGAATTCGCCACCCAAGCCATGTAGACTGATTTCTATGCTATCTCAATTGGGCTGGGTGGCAGGAATTCGTGCAATGTAACAACTTTAGAATCATTGGTAATCTTCCTTAAGCCAGATGGAGTGGAAAATATCATGCAACATGTATCTATTCTTGCAATTTCTACCAACGTCGCAGACGACGGTAATGCAAAGGTGCCCATTAGGGAAGAATCATTTAAGAGTTCTACACCAATGTTTTGAAGTGCTAGATGGGGTGCGTGAACTAATGGAATGATTCTAGTTACCTGGGAATTGGAGGAAAAGAAGGAGAGTTGATTGATGACTATTATAACACCTTTATGAGGAAAGGCGATCATTCTAAAATAAGTAGAAACGATTGCAGTCATAGTGTAAACCCAAGGTCTTCCGTGTAAAATGTTGTAGTCAAGGGGTCCATCAACGACCTCAACTTCAATAGTTATAATTCCCCCCCCTAGTTAAACATGCAAGTTATTGATGATACCGCAAGGCTTATATGTACGACCGTAAAAAATTTTCAATGTTGTAGGTGATTGGATAGGCACAGCGAGCCAAGTGACTTCCAATAGTTTATAGACATAACGCCAGTAGATGCTCACTCATCAATAATAGTATGATGAACGAGGTGATTGAGAACATTTACTTTGATGGAGAATGCTAATTCTGCTGGTAATAGTGGCACATAAGCCGTATGATTAAGACTACAAGATTGAAATCTATCAAGTTGATTCCACTAATTGCCGACAACAAAGCTTGTTTCTGGGAGGGAAAATTTTGAAGTACCTCAAGCATCGACATAACTGAAGGGGTTTGAGCCAAATCTTCAACTATATTATAATTTTTAGCAGCTCGAGCTCGAGGATTGAATGTCGATTTATGGAAGACTCCCTTCGATGGATTTATTGTTAACTCAGGAATAGCAGCTGGCGGAATAGATTCAGTGGACACATTCATGGTCAAGGTAGTAGGTTGATCAGTAGCCTGACTACCGTAATATTTATTTCACGTTGACACCAAAAAATTAGTTTTTGTCTTTATGACAGATAGCATAAGCACTTAGGAACTAGAAGCTGGATCCGTAGAAACCATATATGTGTCTAGATTCAGAAATGGATCTGTAAACATAACAGATGCAGTCGAGGTCTTAAGAAATTTTGCGACTTCGGCACAGTGAGGAAAATATCAAACAAAGTGCTACTAATTACATATTATGCAAGGGTAATGAGGTTTCCGATTGTTTCCAATTTGTTGATCAGATTATCGTTCCTACGGGGTTGAATTTTTATTTTTCTTGCTTCTGGGTTACTTGTCACTTTTGCCTTTGTTAGATGACACGACATGAATTTCGGAAGAAGGTGCAGGATCAAATGCAGTAGAGTGTTGTGTGCTTGCAGTACCAATCATACCATTGCCGTCATGAGAGTACTTAGATGGAGGAGGAACAATAAAATTTTATCACGACGCGTTGGGAATTTTCTCATAAAGCTTGCCATACTAAGTATAAATAAAATCTAAGTACTGGGCATGAGAAATGATCTACTCTTCAGTGACGACGCCACCTTTAGCTACATCCTCGATGATGGATGTTCGAAAGGACTTGATAAACCACTTAGCGAGGAGCTGATAAGGAACAAATGTTTTTACCATTCTATGATGACAACGCCACTCATGAATATGATAAAAAATGTGAGTAGCATTAGTCTGTTTAAAATTGGTCAGCAATTCCATTCCAATTTCATATCATATGGGTAACTGGAAGTGGGTCAAAAAGGTAGTAGCTAAGGAAGTGAAATTATCAAATGAAGCTCGTGGTAACTCAATGTACCACTTCGCGACCGGAATAATAAGCGTATGCTGGAAAAAACGTAGTCGAACGAACTCATCATTTAAGGAGTTGGATGAGCACCACAAATTATAAGTCATAACATGCGTCGACGGGTTTTCTCCAGGGTTTCCATTGAACTTGGGAATATCAGAGGGTAATTTATGTGGTATCACCGACCACTAAGGAGAATAACTGACGGGGTCATTGGTAAGCCGGTTTAAATCAGGTAATTCTAAAGTTGCGACATGGGCAATTGTCGATTCAAGTTAGGTTGAGCATAACTAGGATATGTTGGAATTTCTTGGGCAACAAGCCTTTGAGCACCAACATAAGGCATTTGTTGTTGGTAAACCATATAGGGGTTGTTTGTATGACCAAACACTTGAGGATTATGTTGATCAAAACTTGGGTAAGCTATTTGTTGTTGGAGTGATGGTTGTGGCATTTGCGGTGGTGGCTGCCAAGGTGACTGCCCACCAAGATTATAGCCCAAGCCAAAATAACTTGGACTTGGTTGTGAATAGGTAAAAACCGGTTGTGCCTATGAAATCCCATAAAAGGGTAATCCACCTTGTGAATGAAAAATTCTGGATACAGGTGGTTGAAGTAAACCAACCGAAGGAGTTGGAATCTGAGGGACCAAAACTTAAGGGTAGTGGGTTGAAGGACCCACCTAAGATGGTTGAGGTACATCAATATGAGCCTGTAATAGGGGTAATGAAGTATTAACAAGTGGAGTAGATGTGGGTGAAACAGGTTGAACTTGTTGATATGAATGAACAACCGTTTGTGGTTGAACGAGCAGGATAGGCTACCACTGACAAAAAATCATTCCAACATTAGGGTGACCATAAAATGATGAAGTACTATCAAAATGGGTGACCATAGGCTTCCCCCCAACATGAGGAGTATAATAAGATGGAATATATTGTTATCCAGATGGTGGGAGTCAAGTTGAAATTGTACTGGATGGAATATAACCAGATGGACCAGCTTGATGTTGCACTGAAGATGTATATTAAGGATCAAGCCTTTTAGTACTCATTAGAGATGTACCAGATATAATATCAGAAGATGACATGGGTGAAGTCCATGGATTTGAGGATGCACTAGAGTAGGTTCCAGATAATTATTGGTAACCCGATGGGACGGAAGGACCACAATATAAATGTGATTCTGGTGATGTGGTAAACATCGACGGGGTAGCAACAGTGGATGTTGTTGCAACTTTAACAGATGGTACAACCGGAGATGTTAACTCAGCCATGGTCATACAACCCAGTTTATACCCTATAGGATCTACAAGAACTCGAATTGAAACAGGATCAAAAGAAGCAGTGTAAGTCAACAGAGGAATAGTCTCGTAAAGATAAAGCCTTGGTCCAAAATGGGTTGGAATTGGAGGGCATGTTTCTTGTTGAGGTTATTCCTCAATCGAAATCAAACCAGGTGGAAGGATTTCGCCGCCAGGCCCGAGATATATTTCAGGTGGTTGACAGTGCGATATGGGAGACTCAATGGCTACGATCAACTTTGAAGTGATCGATACAGGAACAACTTCCGGTTGTTCGACTTCGAGAGCTAGATGTTCTCGTAAAAGAACAATGGGATCCAGATCAATCTCCAGTTGAACAATGTTGAGTTCTAGAGGTATGTTCTCACTGATTAGATGGATCGTGTCCACAGGTAGCTGTGAGGACTCTGTTTCGACGACAATGGATGAACCAGGGTGTGTAGAAACAAATCGAGACGAATCTGGTATATGTGATGAAGATGACACACCATAGGTATTGATGGTACTGGTTTCGGTAGAACGATGTCGCCTTCGCCAACCAGAAATGAATTCTGGTGGTAAAGGTGGTTTAAGTGCTATTATACATGAACGGTGGAGAAAGGGATGTTCTTCTTCCAAAATTACTAATTGATTTTATTACAAAAACAAATAAACAAAATAAAAGGGAAATTCTAGGCAAAAATTTTACCAAGTAATTGTGAACTGCATAATACCTCTTGGCGAACCAAGAAGTACAGGCAGGAAATCTCCCCGAATGTTGTGTTCGGTGTATAACAAGTTACAAGGAGGCCGACTCGGTTACTTGTGGATGGTAAGAAACCTAAAGTTTTCCTCCCAAATATACACAAAGGTACGTGGAGGCCCAAGTCCATATTAGCGCTGTCTAATGCGAAATCGCATAGTGAGAGCACCCCCTTATACTTTTCGTACTAGAACACCGCCCTATATACCTGAAGGTATGTGGAGAAGATCCGATATACTTACGCACATGGATTGAGGTATCACACTTGGAATGTATCACATACAAGTTAGCAACAATTGCTATGTTTAATGACGCCGGAACACGTCTCTAGCCTAGACCTTCTAAATTCTATCGTTAATGTTACAATGCTTTCTTAAGTTGATTGATGTAAATTCTATGTTGATCTTGTTTAAAAAATTTTCTTTGAGGTTCACCGTGTGATGTAATGGGAGATTCCTAAAAATTCAAACTAAATGATAAGAAAAATTTTCAATTTAGATTTTTCAATGAAAATCCTAGCTACTAACGGGGAAGAGTAATAAGTTTTTGAGCATACAACAAAGAGCACAAACTAAATGCATATTTCCTTAACTTGTTCCTATGAAACACACACAATTATCTAGATGCACATGCATGTTTTTATTTTAAGCCCCCTTTAATGTGAATGAGAGAAAGGAAACTAAATGCACAAATCAATCAAACAAGTGTTTTATTTTGAGAAACGAGGAATGAAACAACAATTTCTCTTAGGAAAATGAAGAATGGAACTAAAATTTTCCTATAGGAAACTATTGGGTATTTGTTATATTCTTTCCACGACTAGTCACGTGTGGGGGGCGATAGATCCCCCTGTATGTTGCACCGGGTGCAGTAGGGGGTTCATAAGGGGGGGGGGGCAGCGCCCCGAGAAAATTTTTTTGGACCCTATTTTTCGGTGGGCAAACCTGCCCATGGTTTTGTGCATGGGTTTGCACATGGTTTTGGGGCATGATGGTTTTTGGCCCCTGGTATTTTGTAGATTCGGTCAAGGGAACTACGGTTATGTTCTAATCCAGGGTTAATGGATTAGGGTTTGTGTATTCTTCGGCATGTATATATATGTGTTGTAACACTAAAAGGAATATAATGAAAAATCAAGTTGGTCGTCCCGATTTGGGATCCAGGGGAAACTATCTGTGAATATCTGTTTTATGTTTTATGCTCTCGCTATTGTTTATTTTCAATTTCTAAGATTCATTTGTAGATAATTTCTGTACAGGGTTAAAACCTACAGAAATGAGGAATGAAACAAAAGTTTCCTTTTCAAAAACAGAAATGATCTATTGAAAAAATTAACTACTTTGAATTTGATTTTCCAATGATAAAGAAAACATCGAATGAAACATTGAACAAATTAATTTTCAAAGTAGGAAAAACAGGAAATTTTACTTGTCTCTAAGAGCAATCAGACATTTGAGAATACAATAAACAAGTGTCTAAAATTGAAAGCAATGGAAAATTTTGATGGAATTTGGTTGGCTAAGGGGGAAACAAAACCTCTAAGGGGAGACAATGTGTTACAGAGCACCCCTGAATGGAACACAGTGCATTGTAGTGCACTGTACCTTGACCAACAGTGCGTTGGGCACAACTAGGTTTATGAAACAAGTAGCTAAACACACTTCTAATGAAATTGTTCATTAAAATGACTGATAACAGAAATAGATGCTAATGATGATGATAAAAAGAGGCAGAAACACCAGGAATGATAGGATACTCCCCAACGGAGACGCCAATTTGTTATACGAAATTTTAATCTACGGATAAACTAAATTCCCTGAGTGTGGTGTTCCTTCACTCAGAACAACAGAAGAAAGACAACTACTATTTTCTCTAAAACAAATAGATATAAAGAAAGGGAAAGAACCTACTTATGATCATTTTCACTCTCCTTCTCCTTCTGTCACTGTTGCCGTCACTCTCAATCCAACTCAAGTCGCTAGATTAATTCCTGCAATCAAGGACAAAGAACATCAAAAAACATAAAATATACAAGTATCTACTTATCTTAATCAAATAAAACCAATTAGATTTGAGAATACATACATCATCAAGAATACGTTTCACAAGATATAAACATATGTATTGAGAAAATTAACATATATCTTTATTACTAGAGTAGGAGGAGAATATTACAACCATTGGATTGATTTATTGTCAACCTGCTCCAACTTCATTCCAACCTCATCACATCCAACATCATATCAACAACATATCAATACTTCCAATCTCTTATAAAATGAGAATCCAACAACATAACTTTGCAAAAAATTATTCCTCCCTAGCACTTAGATGAGTGCTCAATTTATAGGGAAATTGATGGTAGTTTCTCATTGAGTGGATTTCTAATAATAGGCAAGACATGTCTCCAAATTTAGAGGTGGTGGATGGACACTTTGATTCGAAGTATGACACCTATGGACTGTTCTAGAAGGCACTGGCCATGTGGAGAATCCTGGAACAATGACAATTTCGCTCCCAGGTGACCAACGCACCCTTGAGTGTCGCGAAGTGCACTGCAGTGCACCCTTGCATGGAGGTATTGGCACTGTAACGAAGTTATTCCCTTACAGAGGAGCATTGGTGAGTCAACAAGTCATATAATATATACTTCAAACCTTGGAAATCTTGTAATTGAAGCCATGAATGGAATGTCTTCACTTAGGGCATATAGAAACTGAAATATAAGGGGATGATATACCCTATTCATTGGTCCTAGGAGATGATTCCCAGTTTGACCAAGTCTTGGGGGATGATGCCCAAATTTACCTATAACAATTATGAACAATTTGGATTGAAAGAACCAATCTGGTAGCATTCAAAGACTTTGCATCAAGGTAAGAAAAAAGTGGGACTTCTTTCCTCAGTGTAGATTCTAAGATATTCAACGAACTTTGGAGATTGTAAAAGTGGGTGATAATCATTATGAATTGTATCATAAAAGGAAAAGGATTGTCCCATTATCTAAATTTCTATTTTTTTTTTTTACATAACCGGTCTCACTATATTGGACGCTCCTATTGACTATTTTTTCAGTTTTCAAAAATTCCCATAATGGATGGGTGACATGGAATTACAACATAGCACCTCACTAGACATGGAGGCACTTATTCGTGCCACTATTGAAGCTGATATCAATCACACGTGTCCCTCTTTAGGACTCACAATAAATTTTCCGAGATCATTTGATCTCCTGTTTACTGTTGGAGTCTGGTGCCATAGGTCAAGAGAAGGACACTGCCATGATGAAAAGGAATGCATGAAACTCTAAACACGCCAAACCAGTGAAAGTTTCCCCAAAAATTAAGAAACTGGTTTTTGGAGAGGACATATTTTGGGACTGGGTAGCAGGAATGAAAACAAGGACTTTGATCATTTTATGGGAGTTTGCGAAAATGGATGGGACAAGAATGCAGAGCTAGCTGGCTAAAATGTGGATGCCGATCTTGACATACATACCTAAAGTTAGTGTGCTGATGAATCGGTGGTTCGAGATCCACTTCTTGCATGAGGAAGACGTGGTTCGTATAATGAAGATGTTTTGGGTGATTGGATGTAGTTTCTTAAATCTGGGCAATTGGTTTTTAGGTTTTAATCCACTTACGATTACTATGTGTAGAATATTTTTCTAGGTAAGCTTCCGGGCTTGCCCCTATAATTATGGATGCAAATGCACTCGAGGCTATTAGGGACAAAATTGGCGAATTTGTGTTTCTAGATAACGCTGGACTAGTGGCACTGGACAAAATGGTTGCATGGATCCTAGTGGAACTAAAATTCACTAGAGGCATGACGAAAAAATTGGCCCTTGATTGGGCCAATATTCTTTTTGATAGAGAATTGACAACTAGGGCATACCATTCCAGTGTCTAGTATGACATAGGACTGGTCACATATTCTCAAAATTTCCTTGACGATTCTCGGATCATGAATATAAGTGCCTACAAACCAACTAGGAGGTGTGATAAAGAAACCCGAAACTCTCTTCTATCAACTATGGAAGTACGTCGGGAGGAGATTTGAATTACAATGACTTCCCGGGTAATCCTGATAGCCCCACCTCTCTTTCCCCTGCTATGACATCTTCTATCATTCATGATTCTATCAATTTGGTTTACACAAGGCCAAGTGGTCGGGAGGATAATCAAGTCATTCCATCCCATTGCACCAATCCTTGGATCCACTTCGGTTCAATTATCCATTCCTCCATTTTGAAATCCATGTCAGAAAGGGCCAACAGGTCGTTGGCTACGTCATATTCCTGCTCCCTTTTGGCTATTGAACAAGACATTTACCTTTCTCCTAGACCTACGCCACCAGATATTTCGACAACCCCCACTACTCCGAACCTTTCCTTTGAGCCCAATTCCCCTACCAACTCGATTAATAGTGACCTGGATTTCTCAGCTGAGAATCCCCATATGGATATTCTACCACTCACCATTCATTCTCCTGTTGACTTATACATTGGTCCTAGATCAACCATGAATATTAATATTAGGGGAGGTAGGAAAGGTAGGGGTAGACGTAAAATCTTCCTTGGCTCTAGGGCATCAAAAATATTGGACTACATGAATGATATGTGTCAAAATTCAATATCTCAAATCTCACTGCAACGACCGATATTATTTCTTATATTTTTAAAATTGATTAATCAAATTAATTGCAGTTTTCTACGGGAAATATCGAAACATATACACTACAACCCTCACAAATAAAATAATGTGGAAAGTAAATTCAAGGAAAAATATTAGCACACATATAACCACAATGACACAACTATTTTGGACAATCATCCTGGGAAAACCCAATGTGGGAAAACTGGTGCAACAGATGAGGGTTTCTTTATTAGTCTTCAACAATAATTCATGTAAAATATATTGGATAGTAGGATAGAAGAAGAAAAAATGAGAGAAATTTCACTGATGAATTTCTCACACTTCACAACATTTTTCTGACCCTGAAGAGGGCCTTCTGTCCTTATGCTGGCCACAATGCATCACCCTCTGCACAGTGACTGTGCAGTTCTTGCGTCACTGCCTTTGCGTTGGTGATCTGTGTTTCTCCTTCGTGCTACCCCTTTCAGACTTCCTCTGCACTCTCGGACTATTGCTTATCCCTCTCTCTCCCACTTACAACTCACCCTTTGATTCGATTTCCTCTTGCCGAACTTCAGCCATAGAAAATCGAATTGCTCGGGAAAATGAGTATCTAAACTCGTGTGCCTTCCAAATTCCCGTCGATTTCCTTCTCATAATCTCTCTTGGAGATATCAATGACCAATATTAAAACATAATTGATGGCTAATATTAGTTTGTACTAGATCTTTTTCTTCATCTAGAATATTCTCACCACATTTAATTAATACATTTTAATTAATCACATTTCCTAAGTTTAGACTTAGTAATACATTAAAAATGATTAATTATTTTAATGAAATCATCTCCATGTGGAATTTTCCTAACATTTTCTGGGTCTTAGAGAATACATGTGTATTAACCTCTCTGCAAAATCTCGAGGCTAGAGCACATCCGATGCTACCAAAAATAAACACTCCCTCTTGGTGAGAAATGTGCTTTAGTAATGCATCCTACTAAAACATCACCATGGTCTGTATCATCTCCTTCTACGCTGCTGATGTCTGGCCTCTCCGCCCACCAACTACTGCGCAATTATGATTCTGTGTTGTATTTGTGCTACCATCCCTGCATACTGTTGTCAACTACTGCATCTGCACTGCAACTCCATCTCATTTGATGTTGTTGCAACTGAGAATCCTACTGTTTCTGTTACTGAAACAGGTTCTCTACTGTACCCATCTATTCCTTGAACTAGATGAACTGAGCTCTCCATAGAGATTTTGTGAGTATGTATGCTACTTGATCTCCTGTGGGGACATACTATAGCTAGAATACCCCATGCTAGACCCTGTCTTTGATGAAATGATATTTGATATCAATATTCTTTGACCAATCATGAAATAATGGATTCTCAGAGAGTTTTATGCAACTCTAATTGTTGCAATAAACACTGGTCACCCCCATATTTCTTCTGAACAAACTCAATAGCATCTTCCTAAGACATATAGCTTTTCACATGGTTATGCTTGCTGCTATATATTCTGCTTCTGTTGAGCTCAGTGCTACTGACTTCTGCTTCTTGCTACACCATGATAACATCCTTGATCCAACACTGAAGCAGTACCCATAGGTTATTTTCCTATCCACTGAAATACTTGCCCAATCTACATTTGTGAATCCGTTCAACCTGATATCATCTCCTCGAGTATATTTCAACCCATATCTAACTATTCCACGCACATATCTAATAATGTGCCTCATTCCTTCCCAATGTACACTTATTGGTTCCATCATGAACTGACTAAGTGTATTGACAACAAAAAAATTCTGGCATGGTGTTGACCAGATACATGAGCGACCCAATGAGATGTCTGTATAAAGTGGGGTCAACTTCCTTATCTCCTGATGCATCTATCTTCTTCCAGTTGGTGATCATTGGCATTTATATAGGTCGAAAATCTTGCCTTCTTAATCTCTTTATAATTTTTGTAGCATGTCTTCCTTTCCTAAGGAATATCTCCCCATTATTCTAGCAAACTTCCAATCCTAGAAAATAGTGCATAAACCCCATGTATTTCATGTCGAATTCTGCTTCAAGGTTCTTCTTGCAATCCTTTATGATCCTTGATGACCCTGCTAAAAAAAATTCATCTACATATAAAACTAGAATGAATGACTCATTCTCCACCATAAGATAATAGATATTGGGATTAGCATCACTCTTGATAAATCCCAACTGCTGCAAGTAACTATCAATCCGACCATACCATGCTTTGGGTGCTTGCTTGAGCCCATACAAGGCTTTCTTCAACCTACATACATGAGTTCTCTTCTCATGAGGCTCAAAGCCTTCAAGTTGTTCTATGTGCACCTCTTCTTCTATCACCCCATTCAAGAATTTTGTCTTGACATCTATTTGGTGAATCTCCCATCCCATATGTGCTACTAGTGATATAACGGATCTGATAGAGGTATATATAGTGACTGGGGAAAAGTTCTCCTCATAGTATATCCCTTATTTTTATGCATACCGCTTCACCAGAAACCTAGGATTAAACTTCTCTATACTTCCATCTGCAACATACTTGACCTTGTAGATCCATCTGGAACCCACAACTGATTTGTCTTCTGGCCTAGTCACCACCTCCAAAACATCATTTTTTCATGATAGAACTGTACTCTTATACCATGGCATCCACCCACACCCGATGTTGTGCGACTTCCTGAAAAATTTAAGGTTCTGCAACTTGAGCCACCAAGACCTGGTATCTGTTAGGTTGCCTATGCTGCCTCTTGTCAGTTCTAAGAGATCTGAAAAACTCTTTTGCATTGCATCCTTCAAGGTCTAATGCATTTCCCTACTAGTCCTACCACTAGCTATGGGAGGTTTAATCTATTCCTCCATCTGTTCCTGCTGCTCTAACTACTGAGAACTCCCTGTATCTCCTACTCTTGAGGAGATGGTGGTACTAGTCATTGTACTCGAACCCTGTGATTATCCCCTTGCTTGTTCTACTTGCGGTCCATACTGCTACTGGACTAACTGAACATCTGCTAACTAATCTCTTGCAAGCATCTCTCGAGATCTTATAAAAGCTCTGTCTTCCATGAACTTTACATGTCGCCTTAATACAATATTCCTATTACTATGAATGTAGATCCTTTATGCCTTTGAGGTCTCGCTATATCCCACAAGAAACCCCTTTTATGTAGTCTAATATAGCTTACTTTTTTTCTCATCTATAATGTGCGAGTAGGCCACACTCCCAAATATCCTCAGATGATTTACCTTCAGTTTATTCCTAGTGAAGAATCCCTCTGGCGTCCTTTTCCCCAATGCTTTGTGAGGTGTTCTATTTTTAATGTACACTGTTGTGTTGCATGGATTTTCCCATAAAATCTAGGCGAATCCTGATCATAAAACATTTATTTTTCTACCTCTACTATCATTTTGTTCTTCTGCTCCACTACTCCATTCTGCTGTGGAATGTAGGGAGATGTCCACTCTCTTTTGATGCCTTCCCTCGCGCAAAAATATGTGAAGTATTTTCCATTTACTCTCCACCATTATCTGAACATAATACCTTGATCTTTTTCCATGTCATGTTTTCTACGAGAGCCTTGAACTCTTGAAACCAATCAAAGACCTCATCCTTGGTCTTTAATAAATAGATCTAGGTCTTTTTGGAATGGTCATCAATAAAGGTGACGAAATATTTGCCACCGCTAAGAGCTCTTGTGTACAGAGGGCCACAAATGTCTAAGTGTATCAATCCAAACACATCATTGGCTCTGTTGTCACTCCCATGAAATGTTGCTTTTTCACACTTTCCAAGCACGTGTCCTCAATATACATCATCATGCTCAATGTTGAGAAATGGAACTCCTGTTACAGTCTCTATGAGAATTATAAGTGCTCCATGGTGCAAGTGTCCCATCCTCGTGTGCCATAGTTCATTCAGCTCCTTCCCATTGCAGTTATCACTGCCTATCAATTCCATTAGAGAGTCGATCTGTAACCTATTTTCAATGTTGCTTAGAGCTCCAATCCGTCTTACCTTCTTCTAGTTGGGATGCTTGCCATATACCTTCTTTCCTATGAAGTGTACATAATACTCCTTGTCCTGCAACTGAGACACTGAAATTAGGTTCATACCCAATCCTTGCACATGTAGTACATTAGTGGTGCTAGAGATGGTTCCTGCTTCTATTAGAAAATCTATGGTGCCTCTCCATACTTGAGTACACTTAGTTCTGTTGCCTATAGTGATCTGGGAGTCCACCGGTTCATCTTGATAGCTAGAGAAATATTCTCTTACTCTAGTCATGTGAGCTAAAGCTCCGCTATCAATATACCAAATATGAGTTGATGTCGAACTTGATAGAATCACAAACTCATCTTCGAACCTGAAATAAAATTACGAGGCTTCTTGATTATCCATAACTTTTCTAAGCTATTTTTCCTTCCCAACGCTGGTTTCTCAGCTACAACCTGCTGCGTTCAAGCCTGAAATCAGTTATGCATGGAAACTGCTACGTTTCTCCCTCTTCCTCTAACAAATCTTCATCCGGAAAATGTTATTCTCTGTCGGCTCAATCAGAGAAATAATTTTCCCAAAAATTTTCCCTCTTGGCTATGGGCTGTGCAACTCCTCTGGGGTTTCGAATCGCGACCTATGCAGTGCTTTCGAAATCCCTCTTGCAACTGCAACTGATCACTTCCTACTTTTCCTATCCTCTGGTACCATCTGAAAATTTGATATCTCGAATATTACTACAACAGCTGATATTATTTATTCTATTTGTTAAATTGATTAATAAAATTATTTGCATTTTTCTAAAAAAAATATCGAAGCATATACACTGCAGCCCTCACAAATAAAATACCAACTAAAGTAAATGCAAGGAAAAATATACTAGCACACATATAACCACAATGATAGTTATTTTGGACAATTTTCCCCGGAAAAACCCAATGTGGGAAAACCGGTGTAGCAGATGAGGGTTTCTTTATTAATCTTCAACAATAATTCATGTACAAGATACTAGATAACATAATAAAAGAAGAAACACTGAGATAAATTTTACTGACGAATTTATCACACTTCACAACGTTTTTCTTACCCTGAAGAGGACCTTATGTCCTTACGCTAGTCACACTACGTCACCCTCTGCGCAGTGACTATATCACTACCTCTGTGCTGGTGATTTATGTCCCTCCTCTACACTACCCCTTCCAGAATTCCTCTGCACTCTTGGGCTATTGCTGATCCCTCTCTCTCTCACCTGCAACTCACCCTCTGATTCGATTTCCTCTTGTCGAACTTCAACCACTGAGAAAATCGATCTGCTTGGGCAATTGAGTATCAACATTGGCGTGCCTTGAAAATGCCCATCGAGTTCCTTCTTATAATCTATTGTTGAGATATCAACAACCAATATTGAAACATAATCGATGGATAAGATTAGTTTGGACTCAATTTTCGTCTTCATCTAGAAGATTCTCACCAGGTTTAATTAATACATTTTAATTAATCACATTTCCTAAGTTTAGACTTAGGAATAGATTAAAAATGACTAATTATTTTAATTAAATCATCTCCAGGTGGAATTTTCCCAAAAAATTTCTGGGTCTTGGAGAATTCATGTGTCTTAGTCTCTCTGCAAAATCTCGAGGCTAGAGCACATATGATGCTACCAAAAATCAACAATATGAACCTCCACAAAGTATCCAATTTTGTATCCGTTGATTCTCAGCCTGAGAGGGGATATGAAAAATTTTGGGGTTGCCTCATTAAGATCATTTCATTAAATATTAGAGGGTTGGGTGATCCCTTCAAAATGAATTCTCTAAAACACCTAGTTGAGTCTTCTCACCTTGCTATCGTTCTCATTCAAACAACAATGGTATTTTAAGATAAGGCCCACAAATATTTTTTAAATATCTGCCACTGGTTGGTCGATTGTTACCACTGATTTTATTGGTTTATCGAGTGGGATGGTGTCTATGTGGGATCCATGCAAGATTAACATCAATGCATATAAACTCTTTACAAGAATATTGTTGTCTGGTTTTGTCCAAGGTATGCCACAATGAATACACATACTCAACATATATGCCCTTTACAATGACATGATGGTTTTCTGGTAACATATGGATGATTGTGGGATTATGAAGATGGGCTCACTCATAATGGAAGGGGACTTGAACTTGACAGTTTCAGGTGAAGGAGTGTGGGGGACTAGCTACAGATTGGATCCAATGAGGACTTGTTTTTCAGATATTTTCTTTGATATTAATCTGGTGGAAATATGCCCAATTCCAATAGCTCTAATTTGGAAAAACAACAGGGAATTCCCTTTGAAAATTTCCTAGAGACTTGATCGTTTTCTCTTACATGAGAGTTTAATTAGATAATTGGGGTTGTTAGATTTGTTGTGTCGACGAATATTATTTTAGACCATGTTTTATACCATGTTCCCATAATCTTTTAGTGGCAAGAGGATTGGGACTGGACTAAGCTCCCTTTTAAGTTTAACAACACATGGTTGGAAGACCATGATTTATGCAACTTGATCAAATTTACATGTGTTGGAAATGTAACTAGTTTCAGTCTTCATAATTGTTATTGCACTTATTTCAATATCTATATTATGTATGAAACAAATGAAGAAATGAAAAATTTATTATTTTAAAGCATGCCATGCTCTTTATTGATGGTATTTTAGGTAAAAGCATGTTCTTCGTGCTTCTAGGTTTTGTTAGGTCACAATATTTATTGTCATGAGTCAAGAGAGTCAATATCATGTGTATAAGACCCTTTCAGGCAAGATGTATATTGTAAATAGAATTTACTTTGAGTCTATAAATCCCTAGAATCCTCCAAGTCCAAGTCCGCCCTAGAAAAGACAAGTCGACCAAGAGAGGGGTATTCGACCTACATAGAAAGGTATAAATAAGAGATGTTTGACCTCATTTAGTAACCAATTGCATCTGCAATCAAGGAAGTTCGATCTCAAGTGTGAAGCTGAGGAATAAGGACAATAAAGAAAAGGAATAAGGGAGCAACAACTATAAGAGAAGAAAATCAAAGTTTTGCCCTAGTTTTCTCTCACACGTGTGAAGTTGCAGAGCTGTTGCAAGGGTCAAAGTTGCAAGGGCCGAGTTTTATGAAGCAATGAAGCTTTAGGTCCGAAATTATGTATTTTAGGGCCAAATCTATGAATTTGAAACAATTCTGGAATGGTTTTTCTCTGGTTGACTTGGTGTGACTTGGACGTAATTGGAAAATCATCTTGAAGGGATGACTTGGTGATGGGAGGAGGCTGTGATCTAGGGTTTTGGGTATTGTTGGTCTTATTTGAAGCAGATTCTATAAGAATATAATATTTTCTGGGTTTTCCCCTTAGAGGGTTTTTTCCATGGCTTGGAGCCTAATATTTGTGTCCATTGTCTTTGATGTTTTTGATCTTGATATTTGTTTGATGAAAAGATCTAATAAAGAAACACAAGAAGAAAATTAAAGTTCATAAGAAAGTATTATAGAATAAGGAAAATCTGAGTAGCCACATTGCATTTTCCAACATGGGATCAAAGCTAAGGTGAAAAAGAGAATGCAACTGAAAAGATAATATTGTGGACACAAAGGAGGGTTTATTTGAAGAATTAGGGTTTTTTTAGCTACAAGGGAGGCCGAAGTTGCAAGTCTGAATTGTAGGGGATCGAGTTGCATTATCAAGTTGTTGGAAGAGCATATATTCCGTTTTGAACTTGTTGAACTTAGAAGGATCTGTCTCACTCAAAGAAGGGACTTTTGAAGGATTATCATGTATGATATCTAGGGTTTCTTTTATAGTTGCAGGATCGAAGGTACACATCAAAGTTGTAGGAATGAAGGTGTAGATAGTAGCTAGATGATGTAAGCATTACATCTTTGAAGGAAACTTCAAAGGATCTTGGCATTGTTCATCACTCTTGGAAGCTACTTCTGAAGGTGTCCTAGAGAGCATATTTATAAGACATAATTGAAGTCTCATTGAATATTTTGTAAGCCTCAAGATAGTGGAGAAATCAATAAGAAAATGGAAGACTCTTGGCTAACAAGTAAGTATCATATTGTTGCTCTATGTCTAAATCTAAAGATATTATAGGTTCTTTATGCAAGGAAATCAATAAGCTCGTTGGCTCAAAAAATTACCTAGAATGGAAGAAAATGATTGAACTGGCACTTACAGGAACATGAAGTAATTAAGGATAATCTAGTTCCATTTGTTGCTAATTTGAAGAATTCTAAGGCTATCTATGAAAATCTATACTCTATAATATACATTAGAAGATGTCAAAGATAAATAACTATATAAGATGAAGAAATCGAAGAATGAGGATATGGCCTCCTTTCTAATGAATATCTCTCAAATAAGAGATCAATTGTAGGGGCTTTGAGGTGACAATTTCTGATCCTGAAATGACCATATGTGTATTAATTCTTTGCCACCAGAATGAAGAAGTTTTACAACACACATCTACTCTAAGAAAGAATCAACTCCTTTTGATGAGTTTTGGGCTCAATGTATGCTGGAAGAGACTAGGATCAAGGAAAAGGATAATATGGAATCTAATGAACAATCTCAAGCCTTCATTATGAGAACCAAGAAGCTGAAGAAGGGAAAGTTTAGAAAGTCCAAGAAGAAGCCATATCTGTCCAAGGTTCAATGCTTTGAATGCAATAAAATTGGACACTTTAAGAGGGATTGTCCAAACAAGCAGAACAACAAAAGAAAGGAAAGAAGCGAGGCTCACACAATTGAAGATATGGGAGAACTTGAGAAGAAGCCGAAGAAAGAAGATGTCAAATATATTTACTATTAAAAAAGGCATCCTCTCTGTCAGGTTCTTTAGGAATATGGTCTTTCCTTTAGAATAACATGCATTGTTGTTTGCTCTAGGAGAATCTTGGTTTTATAAATGCATAACATTATAGATAGAAGCACGTGATAGTAGCATATTTAGAAGTCTACTTGATTGAGTTACTTTGTAGGAATAATCTAGTCTTTCAAAATTGAGATGGTTGGACCATTTTGCATATTAGTGTTCATCCAGGCATTCTAACCTAATGTTAAAGGTTTCCATTTTGATAAGATGGATCATTATGATCCTAGAAGAACCATCATTTTTAGAAAGTTCTTGGAATTGTTTTTTGTTAGGATTAATATACATTCAATATAGTATGGAAACAATACTCTTAAGGGATGAAGGAATGGATTTGGTCAAGTTGCATGCTCTTTATAGGTTATATAGCTAGATGATGGAATAAGAGCATAGGAATGCATATTGAAAGTAACTCTTGGATAAGGTTCATATGTAAAAAATATTTGAATATTATTAATATGATTATGTGATGTCTTAAGGAAGAGTTTGACTTACTTAGGATGGATAAAGAATCAAGAGAATCAAGACTTTCTAGATTATATAGAATAGTGATCAACATCTATTATAGTCTCCGAAAGAAAATTGTAACTTGGTAATGAAGTGCGATCCTTGGGCACTCTGATGCATGAAGGAAGGTATATGGAGATAGACCATGAAGATGTTGATGCTTTGATAAAAAATCCATCACGATGAGGTAAGTCTAATATTTTGTTATTGGTTATCTGATTAACATATTGATTTACTACCTAGAAAGATATTGCATGAGTACATGATGGCACTTGTGGCAAGTTCAACTGTATGGATTGAAGATATGGTCCTGGAAATTATGAAGTCAAAATGTGTTCATATTGGTATTAAAAAGGTAGTAGTGCGATAAGATAACCTGAAGGTCAAGTTCGTACAAAAACTAGGAGATCTCTTTCATAAGGAATCTATGATAAACTTGAAGATTGGAAAGGATCAATATAATGCCTTTATTGTTGATGATGAGATGAAAGTGATGTGCAATATTGATGACCTGGATCCTATCACAAGATTGAAGAAAGAAGATGTATCCATGATATCTCGGAAGGAAGTAGGCTCGATATAATGAGATGTGAAGAAAAGAGGGAGCCATGCAGCTGTAAATAACAAGTAGCTGACTTTATTATGGAGACAAGCTATAAGGCTTGTGGTGTTGACTTCCGACATAGAAAGGAAGTCTATAATATCATATAGATTTGAGATGGAGTAAAGGAGTATCCTTGAAATAGGAGCAAGGATATATTCTATGACTAATTGGGAATGAGGATATCCTCTCTAATTGAGAGGAAGTGATGTTGGATATCACAAGTGCATTCTATTCTTCATGTGTCAAGCAATTGACCAAGACTAACAACCGTAAGTCTAAGTGAAGGCCGTGGAGAAAGAATGTTGGAGGATTGGATAAGCATATGTGGTTTCCTTGAGGATAAAGCATCCGAGAAAGGAAAGGTACCGACACTCTTTAAAGATGGGACAAGTATATAATATACGAGTGGTCGAAGAGGAAAAATATTATTTGAGGATTGGGAATCCAAGATCAAAATAGTCCTAAAAAGAAATACTTTGTGAACATCCATATGGGGTATGTGCCTTTGTAGAGGTAGTGCGGTATTACATGTAAATCCTCCTAGCATAATGCTTTTGAATAAATTTGAGCTTTTCTAGTTAGGCCTCGAAACACAATGCTGATTATAATGTTGATGCTTACAGTTGGCCTATCAATCCGACTCTTCTTATGAGAACTCTTCAGTTTGAGAATGACATTGTACTGGTTGTACAATTATGACTACCTCTCTATTTAAGAGAGAGTGTTGGAAATATAACTAGTTTCAGTCGTAATAATTGTTATTGTACTCATTTCAATATATATCTTATGTAACAAAAAAATGAAGAAAATAAAAAGTTATTAATTTAAAGCATGGGTTTCATGCTCTTTATTGATGGTCTTCTAGATAAAAGCATGTTCTTCATGCTTCTATGGTTTGTTAGGTCATAGGATTTATTACCATGAGTCAAGAGTGTCAACGTCATGTTTAAAAGACCCTTTTAGGCAAGATATGTCTTGTAAAAATAATTTAGTTAGAGTCTGGAAAGCCCTAGAAGCCTCCTAGTCCAAGTCGGCCCTAACAAAGACAAGTCAACCCAAAGAGGGGTATTTGACCCACACAAAAAGGTATAAATAAGAGTTGTCCAACCTCATTCGCTCACCAATTTGATCTGCAATCAAGGAAGTTCGATCTCAAGTACGACGTTGAAGAAGAAGGTCAAGAAAGGAAAGGAAGAGGAGAGCAACAAATGGAAGAGAAGAATATTGAAGTTTTCCCATTTTTTTCTCTCACATATGCAAAGTTGTAGGGGTCGATATTTCTGAAGTAGTGATGATGTAGGTCCAAAATTTTGAATTTGAAGCAAGTTTTGGAAGGGTTTGTCTCTAGTTGAATTGTTGTGACTTTGACCTAATTGGGAAGTCATCTTGAAGGGATGACTTGGTGCTAGGAAGAGGTTGTGATTTAGGGTTTTGGGTCTTGTTGGTCTCATTTGAAGAAAATTCAATAAGAAGAGAAGATTTTGTGGGTTTTCCCTTGGCTTGGAGCCTAATATTTGTGTCCATTATCTTTATTGTTTTTTATCTTGATATTTGTTTGATGAAAATATCTAATAATGAAACACAAGAAGATAACTGAAGTTCATAAGAAAGTACTAAGGAATAAGAAAAATATGAATTAATAGCCGCCACATTGAATTTTCGAACAATGTGGTCTGGACATCTTGTGGATCCTGAACAACCGGGCATGTAGGTGATGGTGTAAAAACTGAAAACTCTAAAAGATGTTGTTCGTAAATGTATTGCTAAGAAAAAGAAGCAACATAGACACAACTTAAAGGTGATTGATGAGGAGATGGCTCGGTTGGATGATCCTCTCTCCCAAGATGTCTTATCAACGGATGTGAAACAAAGACTTATGGAGCTCGAATTATAGAAAAGGGAAATTCTTCATAAAGAAGAACAAGAGCATCGTCTGAAGAGTAGGACGAAATGGATTGCGTGTGGAGACATGAATACAAGATTATTTCAAAAATATGCTACAAATAGAAGGAAAACAAATACCATATGGGAGATACAAGATGGAATGGAGTCAAAGTCACACAAATTTTGGATATCTAATGTTTGAGGGTGGAACACTTTGAGAACCTTTTTAAGGCCAGTGAGGAGGCTGATTTTACAAATCAACGAGAGTTTACTGAATATTATCCCAAAATTTTCTTAGAGGAGAATGATAAGAAGGTTGGCGGCCCCATCTCTCTATAGGAGATACACTGTTCTTAAATCATTTTCAAAGGAAAAATGTCTTGGTATGGACAAATGGACCATCAAGATTTTTACACAGTTCTTTGAGATCATGGGTAACACAGTTACCGATCAAATGAAAACTTTTCCAATTACCTGTTTTTTTAAGGTAGAAAAAAAATCATTCAATTTTAAAAAGCGCTGATTCAGAATAAACATTTTTTTTAGTATATTTTTGACACTTTAAATTTTCTTATGTATCAAATATGAACATTTTTTTGAAAATGTTAGTGATTTTCATGTTGATTTTGAAAAGTGCTGATGCAACATCAACCCTTTTTTTTAGAGGGCTCATTTTTTACACTCTAAATTTTCTAATATATTAAGAGTGGATAATTTTTTTAAATGTTAGTGATTTTCATGTGGGTTTTGAAAAGTGCTGATGCAACATCAACCCTTTTTTTTAGAGGGCTTATTTTTTACACTTTAAAATTTCCAATGTATTAGGTGTGGACACATTTTTTTAAATGTTGGTGATTTTCATGTGGATTTTGAAAAATATCAACATTTTTTTTAGGACATATTTTTGACACTGAGAATTTTCTGATGTTTTGAGTATACACAAAATTTTTTAAATGTTGATTATTTAACCATTTTTCAAGTTATCTTATTCCTCTTTTTATTTCTTGTCCTACCATGTTTGTTTTTTAAGAGTTTTCCAAACATGTGTATGTTTTTTTTTTTTTCTTTACAATGTTTTCTTTATAATAAAAGTTTTAATTTTTTTGGAAAGTTAATAATATTAATATTTTGAGGATAATATTTTTTATACATTTTTATATCCTTAATTAATAACTCTATACACATGAAATAATTGTCCCTAAAAAATAATAATCACTCAACAAAAACTACACATTTTTCATATTAAAAAAATAAGTTTTTCAAAATCTTTTTGTAAAAAATGACATGTTAAATAAAAGTTTTTTTTTTTTTTTTTAAATGAAAAAATCGAATAAAAAAAGTTGGAAAAATATATATTTTTTTTAAATTTATATCAAAAAATGATGATGAAATTTGAAGTTTTTTTTTCCAAAAAAATGATTTAGATTAAATTTTAGGTAATAATAGCAAAAAAAAAACATAAATTAAAAAAAAATATATCCTTAAATAATAAAAATTTGAAACATAGAAAATTAAAAAATAAAGAATACAACTTAAAAAAAAAAAAAAAAAAAACTTAGAAGAAAAAAATAAAATAAAATAAAATAAAAAACATAAAAAATAATAAAAAAATAAAAATAAAAAACCATTTTTTTGTTTTTTTGTTAAAATAAAAATATAAAATATAAAAATAACACATTAAAATATTAAAAAAAAAACCCAAAAAAATCACTTAAAAAATATTTAAAATTAAAGACTAAATTATAGAAATTCAAAATTAAAAACTATATTAAGAAAAAAGAAAAATAAAATTAAAAAAATATATTATAAAACAATTTAAATGTAAAAACACCAAAAAAATAAAAATAAAAATTAAAAGCATAATTAATGAAATTGAAAAAAAATGCTGTCATCGCGGCCAAACAAGCTTGAGGGCCAGCAGAGGGGCCAAGCCTTAGCGAGCCCTGCGACGAGCCTTAGGCCAACCCTGCCCTTAAGCGCCTGGTGGCCAAGGGCGCCATTATTTTCAAAAAGTCTTTAAGTAATATATATATTTTAAATTATATATATACATATATATATATATATATATATATATATATATATATATATATATATATATATATATATATGTGTGTGTGTGTGTTAATTTAATTTTTAGTTTTTAATTTTTTTAAAATGTATTTATTTTTTTAATTTAAATTTTAATGTTTTTTCTTAATCTTTTAATGTGTGTGTTTTTGTTTTATATTTATATTTTTAATAATATTTTTTTTGGTTATATTTTTATTTTTTAAGGAAAGTTTTTTATTTGTTATTTTAATCTTTTTATTTTTATATTTTAGTGTTAATTTTTTAAATTTTTTCCTTCAATTTTGTTTTTTGAAATATTGTTTTTGGATTTTTTACTTTTTATCTTTTTGGGTTAATTTTATGTTTGATTTTTTTTTTTTTTTTTGGTCATTTTTTATCCCTTTACTTTTTTTATTTGATATTTATTATTTTTTTTTTACTTTTTGTTATTGTTTTTGTTTGACCTTTAAATTTTTTGAGTCTCTTATTTTTGTTTTGTTTCGTGTTTTTCATATATATTTGTTATTATAATTATTATTATTAATACTTTTTGCAGAGTCCGTGTCGATCCTTGACTAGCAACCAAACCCCATTATGTGTCGATTTGATAGTTGATTTTAAAGTTTTCGTTATAATGGATCAAGTCATGCCCCCATAGTGTGTTAATTTTATGGTTGATTTTTAAGATTTCATTGCAATAGGTCGAGATCACCTACATTGCATGTCAATTTGATGGTTAAATTTCGTTGCAATGTGTCAAGTTTCCTTTGGCTAAGATTTTAAATAGCTATACTTTTAGCATTTAAAAAATAAATTACTCTTGGTATAATGCCTCTTTCATTCAAGTGTTCATTTTTAAATATTTTTTTAGTCATATAAATTTTCCATAATGCCATGGTTGAAATATATTGAAAACTTAAGGTTTTTTGTAGTCGTGATATTTGGTTTTAATTCTATGGTTGAAAAATTGCCAAAATTTTAAGGTTTTTTTAAGTCACGATATTTTATCTTTAATGCTATGGTTGGAAAAAATACAAGTATTTTATCTTTAATGTCATGGCTGAAAATTGTTGGAATTTTAAGGTTTTTTAGTGACATGATATTTTATCTTTAATTCCATGTTTGAAATTTTTTGGAATTTTAAGATTTTTCATAGTCTTGATATTTTTATCTTTAATACAATTACTAAAAAATGTTGAAAAAAAAAAAAAAAAAAAAAAAAAAAACACTTTATTTCAACATGAATACTGTTCATCTTCAAAGTGTTTTTTGCACAAAAAAAATGGCTTTTACTGTCATTTTTAAAAAATATTGAAAATTTACCTTGAAAAAAAATGGTGATGCAGAATATTCCAACACTTTTTATTTTCAGGCCATTTTTTCATGTTTTTTTTTGGTTTTTTTGCTAGAGTTCTCATTTTGAGGTAATAGTTCTCGTTTAATTGATAACTTTGTTAGGTCTCGAACTATTAAAAATAGCGGAAGAGCCACGACAACTTAAGAAAGTCACAAGCACTGGAAATGCAACATTCCTTGCATTAATTCATAAATCGTCATGCCCTAAGACCTTTAGGGACTATATGCCTTTATCGCTATGCAATAATGTGTATAAATTGATTTCTAAAGTAATTTCTAATAGGATGGAGGATTGTCTCTCCTCACATATATCTGTAGAACAATTTGGTTTCTTGAAAAACATAAAGATCTAGGGCACAGTTGTCATCGCCATCACTCAGGAAGTTCTACACATAGTTAAAACCTGAAGTAAGGATGCCATCATTTTAAAGTTTGATCTACATTGGCATACAATAGCGGGGACTTG
This sequence comes from Pinus albicaulis, assembly GCA_034641835.2. NCBI lineage: Eukaryota > Viridiplantae > Streptophyta > Pinopsida > Pinales > Pinaceae > Pinus > Pinus albicaulis. The sequence goes on along the minus strand of CM076578.1, from coordinate 1,119,593,705 downwards.
ACCTACCTCATATTGATCTTACACAAGATAAGACTCTCTGTGGGGGTTGTTGAATGGGTAATGGTATGCATAACTTCGGTGAATTACACTATCATAACAAATGGTGTTCCAACATGTTTCTTATATGCATTTCGTGATCTTTGACATGGTTGTTCTTTATTTTCGTTGTTGTTTTTACTTGTCATAAAAGGCCTCAACATGCAGATCATGGTGGATAAAGCACTAGGCTTATTCATTGGTTTACAACTTATAAAACAACTATCCGTAACTCATCTAATGTTTGTGGATAACATATTACTCTTTGGATAGGTATTGGTTGAACAATGGGTTCATCTACAACACATCATCTACACATTAGGAATGAATCTGGTTTAACCATGAATTCCTCCAAATATATGCTCATACATTGCGGTGGAGACTAAATAGGTCAAGAGAATTGCTAATATATTTGGTATTTCATTTTCTCCAATGGATTTAGGTTTCACATATTTGGGGTTTCATATAAAACCAAACAAATGCATCATCGCAGATTGGAAATAGCTAATTGATAAATTCAAGAAGAAATTAAACACTTGGACACACAAATGGTTCTCTTGGTAGTTTGTTTTGGTAAAACCCATATTGCAGAAAATATTGGTGTACTAGATGCACCTATACAAACTCCCCAGAGACTCCCCAGGGAGATCATTAAGTACATTGACGCTATTATTGCCAATTTCGTATGGTTATGACCAAGGCATGCATGAAGATACATGAAGATGGACTATATAGCCAAGAGGCCAAAATTTGGTGGATGAGGTATAAAAAAGACAATGTTTCGGTTGGGATCGACTGACTATGACTGTGAGTTTCTGGCAGGATATTTTCGGGGCCGACATTTGACCTGAAATCATTAAAGGAATTATTTTAAAGAAAATGGATCCACTGGAATGGATAAGGAAGGGTGCAATAAGTATTAAATTTGGATCATACATCTGGAGAGGATTTTTGATAACCAGATGTTCTATAGAAAATATATAAAAAATATTAGTAAATATATATAAAATATTTGTTGGTTTATCTGCTCAGGAAGGGAGGGCACGATTGGAATAGACCCTCAATATATAAAAAATATCTATTGAGATATCAATCATTTATGTTCTAAATACATTTTTCAGTTTTCTTAGATAAAGAAGGGATGGAATACACATCATCAATATCCCATATGGATGGATGTTCTGGATCTGGACATCAATGAAGGTATATTTGACATATGGAACAGATACATCGACCAATTATCTATGGATGCCATTTCGTTAAGCGGAGACTAAGATAAAAATTTGCTGGTTCAACGATTCTACCAAGGGACATCTCCGTGATGAGCATATATAATTACATTTCTTCCGCGTGGTCGTGGCATATATAAAAAACCTGCTAGATGTAGTTTATGTCATTAATCATGTGATAATATCTTGCATTTGTTCATTGGATGTCAAGTTTCTAATGCTACTTGGATATATGTTCTACAACGGCTTGGGATTTGTAAGGGTTTCAGGGCCCTGCTAGATGTAGTTTATGTCATTAATCATGTGATAATATCTTGCATTTGTTCATTGGATGTCAAGTTTTCTAATGCAGATTGGAACTTTACATCGATCGAGCAATGCTTCAAATACTGGTTCAATGCACCTTTGGAGAGAAGACCTCTTCCTTTCTATTTCTTTTGGGGAATTTGGCGAGGATGAAATGCCAAAATATTTGAAGACATTCCATTTAACATACAATATATAGGGACAAACATATGTGGCTATTTTATGGATCACATGAAACCTACAATACACAAGCCTCCAAGGTCTATTAGGCACAGGGATCCATCGATTTATTTTATTTTCCTATTGGACAATTTGATGGAGAAACACTAAATTCCATCTATGGTTGCGGTGCAAGGTTTTTCATCAATGCAAACTGCACATTTCATTTTTGCTGGAATGAAGGTTTTGACACGAACAACACAGCAAATATCATCGCTTCTTTGGGGAATTCTACAGTGTACACCGGGCAAGATGGATGAATCTTAAAGTGGTGCACATCTTTGGTGATTGGCAGGTAACAATTGATTGGATAAACAAAGGACATACGTTTTCCCCTCAACTCATGGGGCACTGGATGCAGATGATACACAAGATAAAGGACCAGTCAAAGGAAGGCCTCAATATGTTTCCAGGTTTCATTAGATATCAGTATTTTCGGCTGGGTTTCCTTCAAGGTTCGAGATATTTTCCGTGGGGCTAATGAACTACTCCACCGTACATGGATTTCGGCTGGTTAGGAGGTTAAAATCCCTGTTTATGCGGTGGCATATATATACTATGCTTTATACTTTTCTATGAGTAGATGATAATTTCGTTGCCAGGGAAAATTTCGAGCAATTTGTCTTTGATTACGAGGTTCTCAGACAAGCGTCTCATGACTTTGATGAAAACAATATGCCCGGCAAAGGAGGATTCGGTGAAGTTTATGAAGTATAATATTAAAAATGGTTTTGACATTATTGTCTAAATATAAGCGGTATTTTCAGAGTAAGTCTAATGAATTAATCGATGAGCAGTGGATACTCCCTGATGGGATTGATGTCGAGGTTAAGAAACTGAATGGAAGGGAGACTACTCAAGGTGCGGAGGAATTTTTTGACAGAAGTGAAGGTCCTCACCAGCGTTGGTCACAGTAATCCTGTTCGTTTACTAGTTGTTGGTATACGAGCTCATGTCAAATAATAATCTTAAGAAGCATTTGTTCGGTACGTTTCTATCGGCTATTCTGTGTGTTTTTCCACGATTCTAAGTTGTTTTTTAAAATTATGTGTACTCTTTCAATTATTGATGCGAATTTTTTTATTGCAGAACGGAAGGAGAGATACGAAATGTTTTGAGTTGGGAAAATCATCTAAATATTATTGTGGGCACAACTAGAGCCCTTGCATATCTACATGATTCCAATGTTCGCATTATACACAGAGATATCAAATGTGAAAATATACTTCTCGATGACAGCCTCCATCCTAAAATGGTTGACTCTCAGAATGGCTAGATTCTTTCCACAAGGCGAAACCCATGTTTTTACCAGTTAGAGGAACAACGTAAGATATGCCATTTATTTAATTACTCATTAATATCTCAAGTTGTACAACCTTGTTATTGCTTTATTTTCAACGGTCAAAACCAACCATTAATTACATTGGAGGTGTTTTTTTTCGGATTTGGGGTGAGAAAACATTGTTCACCCCAACCAATAGGAAGCCTTCGTTTTCGTCATTCCAGCTAATTAAAATCTTACACATGTTGCCTCTTTCAACGCGTTTCACCTTGCCGTATCAAACTCACCGTTAATTCAAACAACATTGCGTTATCTTGTATCTCTGGTGTTGTATTTAATCCCCGGGACATAAAAGAATAGGGAGAAGATGCCCACCTCTTATCTTTTTCAGTCACGCTCGCTTGAGGTAATGTGTTCATTGAGTGTGTTTGCGAGAGTAGAGTAGAGGCGTCGTTTGTTGATTCATTTGTAGCCATGGCGGACACGGATGTGGATGTCGACACAATTCAACCGAAGAAGAGAACATTCAAGTGTTGACCTGGATACCCTTTTGGACATGACCTCTGAAGAGCTTGTCAAGCTCTTCCATGCTCATGCTTGAAGAAGGCTTCAACGAGGTTTGAAGAGGCAGCCAATGGCCTTGATCAAGAAGCTCCGTAAGGTGAAATGGGAGGCTCCCGGAGGTGAGAAACCAGAGCCAGTTAGAACCCACCTCAAGAAATCAGGTCGAAATCAAACATGAGATGATTGGGCATTATCTGGAAGAGTTTTCTATTTCATATAAAAGAAAAGAACATGGGGAAACCAGAACCATACACACAACGAAGCATTTATATTCATTCATTTTCATTTCATGGGCCAGGCGTTCCGAATGGACGAATTCCACTAGATTTAGAGACCCTGGGGATCGAAATCGACACATGCTTTTTTCAGGTAAAATTTGTCATCGATTTCTCTTCCCCGTGGTTCGATTTTGTATCCATTGGGTTGAAATTTTGGCAAATAGTTAACCTGAAATTCCTAAAATTTGCCTCCATTTTCCACCGCTTTGGCTGAACGCTATATCTCTGCTTCCGTTTTTTAATCAATTACAGGGCACATGCTTGATTTCTACTGCATCTCATAGACACACATTGTCGATTTCTCTCAATCATCGCCACCCCATGTATCCGTGGTTTGCTAGATTATTTATTATGATATCCGCATGATCGACAAGTGGACATGAAATTTTTTCCTTGATGTTGTGTTGATCTATCTACATGTTCCTTTATGACATTGTTTTGGTTTTCTAATAGAAGAGAAATGAAAAAAATTATGCAACTAGATTGCAAGTTCCTTATTTACAGTAACTGATAAGAGAGGTGTTGGGAGGCAATCCGCAATGTACCTTGGATTACCTAACATTAAATTTGATTTAGGAATTGAAAACTTGTAATTTCCTAAGCAATCCTTGAAATCAGTGAAATCACTCAATGTCACATTTTCAAGGATCCACGTTAGTATTAATCAACCACAGGATACAGGTTCAATCGTTCACCTGCTCCAATGTTTATGGACCTTTTTGAATATGTAGGATGTCCCCAAGTAGAGGGATTGGATGAGGAACATGAAATGTTGCTCTTCTCGGGCACTTGCAAGTAACACCAAACTGAGGGTCTGATTCAAGATATCCACTTAGAGAAAGTCAGATGACTGTGCCTGAGACACCTTCACCGAATCAACAAAGTAGTGAGATCAGTGCAGCAAAGAAAAATGAATATGGAATTGCGAGTGGGCCTATTGAAGATGAATTGTGAGGGCGGAAGGGGCGAATGCCATTGGTATCTAATTCTCGAGTAGGTCAAAACAAGGAGCCTAAACATTCCAATTCGAATGTGTTATTTGGGAACAACAACTCTTCATCAACCTACAATGAAGTTCGTTCTTTAGTTGCCTAACATTTTGGGAGTATCCGTGAAGCACTCATAGAGAAAAGTGTGCCACCCACTCTGATAGTTGGCTTCTTGACTCCTTTTCGAGACAAATTAGTAGTGGCACTGGGAGTGGAGCTATTTGCTACAACTGTTGAAACCTTTATGGATATGTTTGTTGCACCTGGTGATGTGGACCTTCTTAGGAATGAACGCCAAGTCATGCATAAGAATTTAAATATTTTGCAACCTTGCTTGAATGAATTTTGGAATCTTGCGTGTGGAACTAACAAATTGAAATGCTTACACATTTACAATTTTACTCCTACATAATACATAAACAAGAGTTGCAGGGCAGCTTAGTCCCTGCCACTCAAGTTAAAGATTATGTTATGGGAAAATTGCATACAAAATTATAACCTATATTGGTCAATGTTAGCTAAAATAAAAGTGGTTAATAGGACAATGGAATCTTATAGATGTTAAACAAATATAAAGAAAGGCTATATGATTTGGTCTACTTATCAACCATTATTAATTTATCATTGAATACATTTACATAGAATAAAAAATTAACCTCTTCCTCTTTAATGTTCTCTTCTCCAGAGATAAGCTCGTTTCGTTATATAATATTGGGTGATGTTGCAATATAAAGTTTTGAAAAAAGGTTTTAAGGAAAAAAAATATTATTATAAAAGTAAATTAAATTTTTGTTAGAAGTTCATAAAAGTGTTTATATTTCTCATAAGTTATGAAAAAAAATCCAAGAGTATTGGAGCCGCTTATTATAATTATTGGAATTGACAATATATAAAAGTAAACTTCAAGGATTATAAAAATAAATTCTTAACATATAATTAAAACCAAGTGGTGAATAATTTTTAATAAAATGAGGGAAGGTATATTTTCTTACTAGAGTTTTTTAATTTCATGTTGTGGATTAAGGGGAATATTCAAGGAAAATAGTTTAACATCATTATCAATTATAAACCATAAGGAAAATTGTGTTTATATTGATTTGAAAAATAAATTACTAATTATAGAGTTAAATATAATTGAAAGGAAACATATTTTTGATTAGATATAATATGAAATTAATGACTTGTAAGTGACAATTAATAATTATAAATATGTTGATAGTGTTGGACTTGCTAACATTTAAGGGGGTCTACCCGATATGCGGTCCTAATTAACCTCACATTGTTTGGGATAAGAGCCCCATCCGGATACGACTTGATTGTCGTATACTTAAAGATCTTCCTTGGCTTTAATTGTTAGCAAGAGATAGAATCACATATGTGCCTCCGAAAAGCAAGCTAGGGTTCTTGGTGAATGTTCAGTTGCAAGTGCATCAATGTTCTTCCATTGCAAGGGGGAAAGAAAATGAGCCTATATGAGAGAGGTAATAGTACCACCCTCATAAAGACACACACAAAAATGAATGTTTCATCTAACATCTAGCGAAATAGCCCACATGAATGTGACGAATGATATAACCATTGCAACATATTCTCAATAGAATAAGCACTAAAATAACCGAAATGGTTCAACTACCTTAGTACTGGTGAAAGAAAACATGAACCATGAACGTTCACAAAATAGTCTTACAAACATCCATAATCCATGTATGAAAACGTGTTGGCCATCAAGGCTTCAAATATTAAGTAAAAGTCCCAAGATGCATGAATACAACGAACATCACTTGCTCCAATAATGGAGAGTTGGAGCTACTACTTGCTCCCAATAAGTGCTAACTTATCTATCTTATGCGTTATGGGAGAAGCCAAGGTTAAAAGTCCTTTACATGAGAAATGAGGATCTGTTATAACTTGAGGAGTGACTTTTCATATCCTTATGACTCTTGAATTTCTAACTTCTAGTGACCTTTGGACTTCCACAACCTTTGAAGTTCCAAATGGATTTTGGAATTACATATGAATCTTGGTATTACATGTCCTTTGGACTTCCATGAATCTTGAGTTCACAGGTGACTCTTGGACTTCTACTTGTTTGTCTTTTACAATGATTACAATAATACATATTTGTCTTCCATATCATCATATGATTAAAATAGACACACCACTATCTTGGATGACTGGTGTTGGCTTAATGGGGCCTTAGATATGGATGTGCAAACCAACAAAACCCACTAATTACCGGCCCTTTCGGCAATGATCTTCTGTGCAGACCGAAGTCTCACCCGAGGAAATATTAAGGGATGCTAGAACCAGGTTTCTGCATCTAGAGGGACTATGGAGTGTGGCTTTAAGTCTTATATTCTCTTTAACACTTATCAAAGCTTTGCAAAACACATATGCTAACTACGCATTCGTTGTTCAATACTTCTAGTTAACTAGCTTTCAGACTGCATGATTCTACTTTAACATGCATTAATCACCATAATAAATCATAACCCAGGCTTCACGATGCAAATATAGATAAAAAACCTAACTTTGCGGTCAATGCTTCAATAGTTTTGTTCAATAAATGCGTACCTCTATCGCTCATCAAGATCTTTAGGCAACCAAACCGTGAAAAAATATGTTCAAAAATAAACTTTGCAGCAGCCGTGTTTATGCTGCAATTCTTCTCCGGTTGTGCCTCAATCCATCTTGTGAGGTAATATGTCGCAGTGATAATGTATTGCACACCTTTTTTCTTCCCTGGGGATCAATTGGTCCCACAAGGTCAATCACCCATTTATCAAATGCCTGCAAAGTGACTTGAGGATGTAGCGCCATTTCATCCCTTCGCAATGATTTCCCGGTCCTTTGGCACACATCACAAGTGGTAAAATACTCCTTTGAATCCTTATACACCGTGGGCCACCATAGGCCAACCCTCAAAATATTTTGCGTTGTGGCTTTCCCTGCATAGTACACTCCTCCAACTCTACCATGTGCTTCAACCAAAATTCTATGTCGCTTGTGCTCAGGAACATATCTTCGCAGTATCTCATCAACCCCAATCTTGTATAAATGTCCTACAATTAATGAGAAATCTGTTGCTTTAACTACCAGCTCTTTATTCTGCTATGTAGTATACTTCGTAGGTGAAACTCCATAGTGAGAAACTGAATGATATCTAAAAAATTCTCATCTTCAACCCGAATCACGAACAATTGTGCATCAAGAAATCCTTCCTCAATATTCGTTGGCTCTTCGCCTGTCTCTATCCTGGACAAATGATCAGGACCGAAATTCAAATGTCTTGGTTTGACTATTACTTCAAAATCATATTCCTGGAATAGTAATAACCATTTGCAAATCTCCCCGGCCAACACAGGATTTTTCACCAAGTATTTCAACGCAAAATGATTGGTGAACATTTTTAAGTGCGCGCCTAATAAATAATGTCTAAATTTCTGCAGTGCATATACCATCACCAACCCTTCACGCTTTGTTGTAGAGTAATTCCTTTATACTTTAGACAAATTCTGGCTCAGGAAAGCGATATGGTGATCTAGATCACCTTCTCCTCATTGCACTAAGACAACTCCCAAAGCTATGCAGGACACATCGACATGTACATGGAACTCCTTCTTCTAATCTAGAAAAATTAGGATTGGCACAGTGACCATATTTTCCTTCAACACATCAAGGCTCTTATGACAATCCTCATCCCAACAGAACTTGAAATCCTTCTTCAAGATTTTTTCCATTGGAGCAGTGATATGTGCATAGGCCTTTATGAAATTTCTATAATAATCCATATGCCCAAGCGTCATGCGTAGTTGCTTCACATTCGTTGGTGGCTCCAAATTTATGATCACAATGATCTTCGCAGGGTCTACCATCAATCCCTGTTTGCAAACAATGTGCCCTAATAATATATGATATGTCACACAAAAAATAAATTTCTTCAAGTTCAAGGGGATTTGGTATTCCTGCAGGTATCCAGCATCAAGCACAAAATAGATGCATGTTTCTTTAACAACCTGAAGATGGTCCAGTCACCAAAATAAACCTCCAGGAATTTGTAGATATATTCTTTAAACGTAACGAATAAAACTCTGGAAAATATTGCCAATGCATTCTTCAATCAAAAAGGCATGATGTATACTGAAATGAGCCCCATTCAGTCGTGAAGGTGGTCTTGCTCCTATCTTCCGGCGCGATCCTAATATGATGGTATCCCGAGAACCCATCTGTAAAGGAGTAGACTTCCTACCCTCCAGCGTTCTGTAAAACTCATTAGTGAATGGTGTTGGAAATGGATCATGCACGTACACATTTTTCAAATTCCCGAGATCGACACAAATCCTTATCTCTCCCTTAGTATTTTTATCCTAGACTACCATAGGGCTAAACCACTTAGACTCCTCAATTGGTTCAATAATGCCAGCAATGAGCATCTTGTCTAGTTCCTCCCTTGATTTCTCTTTATATTTTGGTTCAACCGATATAGGCATTTTTTGACTGGCTTCGCATCTAGTTTCAAAGTAATGCATATAACTCCCAAATCACTGACATTGAATTTTAGCTCAGAGAAATTTGTAGGAAAAAACTCCTGGTACTCAGGCAACAGTGCAGTGACCTTGCTCATCGTATCATCGTCCCAGTAGTCTCCAATATTTGCGAACTTGGGCTTCGATTTTGAGCCTATGTTTACTTGCTGAGTCTTTACAGGTTGTGCTATGTAAGGCATCTCTACTTAAGGACCTACAACTGCGCGTTGTCCTTCGGATTCAGGAATATTGATATTTTATGGATCCTCCTCGTCTTATTACGTAGTCACATTGTAACATTATCGTGCCAGCTCCAACTGCACAGCCCAATAACGTTGTACCGAAGTCGTTAGATTAGTGGTTATTCATAATATTTTTGTTCTGACTTCGTGAATGATCAGAAACTGAATTGGGGGTAAAAATATGCTAAAAAATGAAGTGTTCAGAATCTCTTGAAACCAGAATGACCGGATAGGCCTCATCTTATTGATTCTAATGCACTTCGTTTCACTTAAAACAAAGTCTGTATGAGAAATTCATAGCGTTTCGATCGCCTGACTAAATAGATAAATTTTGGTGACAAGGATACTAAATAGGCATCTGTAAAACCCAATCAGCAAAAATAATATTCCAAGGAATATTCCCCCCAAGTGGACCAATGAGTTTCTGACAAGTGTCCATTCCAGATTGGTTGGTGATTTCGCAATTTAATTGGTTTCAATGGAATAGTAATGTGTTGACACGTGGCTAGCCTAGAGGCCGCCACGTGCCCCCTCTAAAGGTCGGTTGAAGTCATTTTATGGATGGGAAAAATTTTCATATGGTGGACAGGCAGAGGTTGGGCTCGATCCTGCAACCTCCCCCACACAAAAAGTACGTCTTACCAGTTATGCTCCACATTTTTTCTTACATATATTTGTAATTCACATATACTTAATGTTTAAACATTGGTATGGCAAAGGAAATGGGGGGCCAACCCCATCGTACAGGACCGTTGGCCATGACCGTGGCAGATACCAAACCATATGCACGGGATTAACTCCTTAAATGCGCTTTAATTACCCCATTTTAATTAATTCATGGAGAATTTGGCGGAGTCCGCCATTTTCAGCGCAGCTCCAGAATTTTCGGGGTTAACTGGAGTTTCTCTAGATTTAGTGGAGTATTCCTAGGAAAAAATGAAGAAGCCATAACTTTGGCATATTTTGACCAATTTAGGCTCAGAAAGAGTCAATCCTAGATGATTTGGATGCTCTGAGCCATTTGGTGCAGGTTTCAGGAGTTGTAGAGGACTATAAACAACATTTTGTTTCCATTTTGAGCTCATATAGAGGCCCAAGCCAAGCCACTGAAAGAGGCACAACTTTTACCCAAAGAGTCAGAATTCGACTTAGTCAGAACCAAAACAAGGGTATTGGGGGTGTCCCAGAGCCATTGGAGCAAGTTTGAGCACCATCAGAGCTCATGAATTGATTTTAATTCATATTTTTGATCAGTTAATCAAAGAGGGCTAAACCATTGAAGCAGGTCCATGGAGATGTAGCCCAGGAGGGGCGAACTTTGTTATCAACTCTATGTAATGTGCTTTCTGTGAATTATTTATCTGCATCTACTTGTTGTTCATGTGTTTTTAAAACTAATTTTATAAAAGACACACAAACTTGACACATAAACCAAATCATAAATTGGCTAATTGAGATGACCCTTATCACACTTTTATTTAATATTGATGGAAGCTAGCACATCAAAACTAGTTTTTCCGTATTCAGAACAAGTTGGTATCAAAGCACATGTTAGCTCATTTTAACCTAAGTTTATCTCAGCCTTTGCCAAGGTTAGCTAGAGAATTAGCTATTGGTTTAACATTTGTGCAAGGAGAATTTAATTGTGTACAGGTTTATGTGTGTAAGGAGAAGGTCAATATTGAGGACTCAGCTCTCAAATCACAACAAAGAAGCTTTATATGCATTACAAGTATGATGGAAACTTCATCAAGAATTGTTTCTACCCAATATTCATTAGCAAGAATCTTTGATAAAGATATGTTGCAGAAGCTTTGCATCATGAGAGATATGGCGCAAGAGATGTTGCAAAAGCTTTGCATCATGAGAGATATGGTGCAAGAGATGTATGAAGGTAAGAAGGAGAACACTATACTTCAAGAGCAGTTGATTTCCATGAAGGAGGAGAATCAAGAGCTTCTTGAAAACATGCATGAGATGGAGTCTCGACTCCATATTGAAAATGAAACCCTAGCAAAGATGCATGAGATGGATATTCAACTCCATGATGCAGAGGAAACCTTAGCCAAGTATGTGCACGAAAAAGAGGTATGAAATTCAATTTTATCTTCAATTTCATCTCAAAATGAATGTTTTGGTGCTTTTGAAAGACACACTAGAGGAATAGGGTCCAAAGTATTGATGAATATGGGCTATGAAGGTAAAGGATTGGGAAAACATGCACAAGGCATAGTTGAGCCAATTTTTGTGGAGGAAAGGCCTAGGTATATGGGTCTTGGTTATGGACAACATGATGTATAATTCTCCAAAGAAAAGGAGGCACATGAAGGTGTTCCAAGAAGGAATTTCATTACATGTTTATTACCTCAAACTTGTGAAGTTTGTGTTCGCGAGGAATGAAAAAGTTTTACACCCACTTTGCAAGAAGATGCTCATAAGCATGAGACTAATGGAAATGGAAAACACAAGGATGTTGAAATATCTAAATCCAATGAATCCATTGTTGGTATTCCGAAAAGAGCCACTACCTCATCAAATTCACCTCCTCAAGAAGGTGAATGTGCAAGGTATGAATCTGCCTTTAATCAAGTTTATGTTGACTATGATAAACATGGAAAATATTCACATAAGATTTGGAGAAAATTTACATGTTCATTTTGTGGTTTGAATAACCATAGTGTTTCGAGGAGTTGGAAGAAGATAGCCATACACAAGAAACTTTTAAAAAAAAGGAGGCAAAAAGCCAAAGGTCCAATGGACAATGCAAACCATGTTGAAAATAATATGCAATTATTTTTCACTCATTTCCATAAGCAAGGTCATCTTGTAGACAAGTGTTGAACTTTGTATCCAACAATTCATCCACGACATTTGAAGAAGGTGGAGAAAGATCTTGACAAGAATGGAAAAGAGGATTCCATTTTTTATGTGCGGCAGGATGATACACATGATGAAGTGAAACTGAAAGAAGCGCCATTGAAGTGGTTTGGAAAGAGATGGTTAGATTTCTTAACCAATTAAGGCCTTGCATTTCTTTTGATGATTGATGCAATTCTTGCCTTATTGATGAATTTCTTTGTAATTGAATGCATTTATTTTCTCTTGAAAGTATGCTGCATATTGCATGAAGCAAGATGTTGGAAAAGTATAGTTATGTTGACTCACTTAGATGTAACAAATATGGAAATTTGTACATGCTTTTGTTTGACTTGAGAGTCAGTTGTTTGAAGAGGCATGTTTTTTCGACTTGTATTTGGTCGATGGTTTTCTACACCAAGATGTAAGAATTCATGGTGATCTTCACAGGATGTGACATTTGTTGCTTTGAAGGAGAAAAAGGAAGAGGTCATGTAGTTGTGTTCTTGCATGATGTGTTTTTCAAGTTAATGGTTTTTCTTGTGACAATATGTCTCAGGATTTTGGAAGGTCCACTCTTAAGCGAGAGGCTCATGATTAGCCTTCATTCTCAAATCATGGAATGAACAACATGTCAATACTAGAGGATGATGGAATCAAGAAGTGGACATAGGGACAAGATGCAAATTTTTTTTCACAAAAAAAAATAGCCATTGTAGACCATTTGAGGCGTTGACGCCAAGAAGAGAAAGAGATGGCAAGGGCATTCTTATAGATGTGGAATTTGGAACAGTGGAGGTAAGAAGAATGATCATTTATTTTCTTGTGATTGCTAATATTGGAACTCATTACTGTAGTTCACTCATATGGGCTTAACTTGGGAAAGTGATTTCCAAGGAGAAGCTTGCATCGAATGCATGTGTGTGCAAATGAGGAACATGATTCTCAGTGGGAAGGCCATCAGTCAGTTTTCCAAGCACTAAGGGATCACTTTGGTACATCAAGGTGTTTAATCAGTCAACCGACAACCAACAAGTGTTGGATTGGGTCAGTAGTGAAAGGAGGACATTGGTTGAAGTTCCAAGCCATTTTCAAGGCAAGGCATGTCAAAGAACCAAAGTGGTTGTCATAGAGATTTTTTCCAAGTAGGATCAAGTTGATAGAACTTGTAAAAGAGAATAGCATTAAACTCTCATTAGATAACCAAATTTTTTGGGTCCAAAATCCCGTCAGTGGGAAGGAGTGATCAGAAATGAATTGGGGGAAAATTTTTGCTAAAATATGAAAGTGTTTAGAATCACTCTGAACGCGAATGACCGAATAGGCCTCATCTTCCTGATTTCGGCACACTTCGTTTCACTCGAAACTGAGTCCGTATGAGAAAGTTAAAGAATTTTGATTGCCTGGCTAAACAGGTAAATTTTGGTGTCAGGGATGCTGACTTGGCATCCGTACATCCAAGTCAGCAAAAAGAATATTCCTGGAATATTCCCCTCAGGTGGACCAGTGAGGTGCTGAAAAGTGCCCATTCTGGATTGATTGGTCATTTGGCAATTTAATTGGTTTTGGTCAGACCAGTAATGTGTTGACACATGGCTAGCCCGGAGGCTACCACGTGCCCCCTCCAAAGGTCAGTTGAAGTCATTTTAGGGATGGAAATTTTTTTTATATGATGCACAGGTGGAGTTTGGGCTCGACCCCGGGACCACCCCCACACAAACACTACGTCTTACCAATTATGCTCCGCATTGGTTCTTACATATATATGAAATTCACATATACTTAAGGTTTAACCATTGGTATGGTGGAGGAAATGGGGGGCCAGCCCCATCACACAGGACTGTCGGCCGTGACCGTGGTGGAAGCCAAACCATATGCACGAGATTAACTCCTTAAATGTGCTTTAATTAACCCATAATTAAGGTTTAAAATGCGCATAATCCTTGGTCAACGCAAGTTAATTAAATCCCACCATTAGCTTCTAAATTGCACTTATCTCCTAATTAAACAATGTTTATCCACTAATTAACCAGCTCTTAACTTGGCGGAGAAGTTAGCGGAGTTCGCCATTTTCGGCGGAGCTCCAGAATTGTCGGGGTTAACTAGAGTTTCTCCAGATTCAGTGGAGTTTTCCTAGGAAAAACTAAAGAAGCCATAACTTTGGCATATTTTGACCAAATTAGGTTCAAAAAGAGTCAATCCTAGATAATTTGGATGCACTAAGAAGTTATCTGCAGGTGTCAGGAGTTGTAGAGGACAGTAAACAACATTTTTTCCATTTTGAGCTCATATAGAGGCCCAAGCCAAGGTACTAAAAGAGGCATAACTTTTGCCCGGAGAGTTATAATTCGACTCAGTTAGAACAAAAATAGGGGTATTGGGGGTGTCCCAGCGCCATTGGATCAGGTTTGAGAACCATAAAATCTCTGTAATTGATTGTAATTAATAATTTTGATCAGTTAATCAAAGAGGGCCAAACCATTGAAGCAGGTCCATGGAGATGTAGCCCAGGAGGGTGAACTCCATTATCAGCTATATGTAATGTGATTGCTGTGAATTATTTCTTTGCATTTACTTGTTGTTCATTTGTTTTTAAAACTAATTTATCTCATGAATTTCTCATAAATGACACACAAAATTGACAAATAAACGCACTCATAAATTGCTAACTGAGATGATCCTTAAACACACTTTTATTTAATACTGATGAGGAAGCTAGCACAAAAAAACTAGTTTGTCCATATTGAGATCAATGAAGAGAATCAATAATACACTCGCAACCATATACGAAGCTATAATTCATTAATAAACCTTCAGTCATCTCATACCATTCTGTGGTTCCATGGCATAGCTCGGTCTCAAGATACCACTGTTGAGGTACTGCATCCAAAGTATGGAAAAAGATATGCACCCATTCAGGTTGAGGTTCTTCTCCCCAAGCCTTTGTCTAGCGAGACAAATTTTTGCGAGGATCATCCTTACCATTGTAATTTTCCATGATCCTAGTGTCTGCATAACCAAACCTGATCCCCATCAATCTTTGATGTTCCTTCCATCTTCCTAGGTGTTCTTTGTGCGTGCCCCACCACCTAGTTGGGGTGGACCTCAAAGTGAAGTCAAAAGCTTCATATCGTTGTTCTTTAGGCACCTTATTCGCAAACTCATCAAGAAATAAGTTAACATCCAAGTTCCATCATGATAGGGTAATTCACGTACCTATGATGTGACACAACGAAGCGATCTGGTAAGTAGAAACTTCGTGCAATTAGTTCTGCCAATTCTCCAATTCTTCGTTGAAGTTCAAAACACAAGATCTATCATGCTCCCAACTTATCCTTCCATCAATGGTCAGATTTATCCAATCCTTACCTTGCGTAGTGATCTTATAGATGTTGTCGAGATCACCATATTCATTCTGAACTGGTTCTGAATATCGCGCGCCTTCAAAGGGGTCCAAAGGGACAACGACCCTGGTACCATTCTTTTCAAACACCATCTTCCTATTTTTCATATTAATTATGGCCTCCATATCAAAAGACCAACCGAATCCAATAAAAGCGAGATACAAATTACTATCATCAACAATCTCAATGACTTCAAAGTCTAATAACACACTTGCACCATCAATTTCTACCACAACACCATGCAATCGACCCATAGGAATGATTTTCTGCTGATTGGCCATTCTTAGCTGAATCTCAATGAATTTGAAGTCTGATAACATACTTGCACTATCAATGTCTACCAAAATGCCATGCAATCGATCGATAGGAATGATTTTATATTGATTGGCCATTCTTAGCTGAATCAGAGACCATTGTAGCTTTGGTCATCCCACCTGTTCTCATGTCTACTTTGGCAACACATTTTTGTTTGATATGAGAACAAGAATGACTTGGTCCATTTCATAATCTCTTATCTAATCAGTTAACCACATTTCTCTGCCGATTCTCTTCTTATTTCGGTAGACCTTATTCACTGCGCATTTTTCAAGTTGTGGCTCTTCTTTTCCAGTACAGTTGTCGACTAGCTCTTGTAATCCTGCCACAAATTTTTGATCCCTCAAAAAATTCATACATGTCTGCAAAAATGAATTCATAATGGATGGGTCAACTTACTTTGTTTCCGTAATCTCCTGGGGTGTATTATTCTGTGGAATCAGTTGTCTATGCGATGTCGATGTCGAAGCTCCAAGGCTTATAAAATTCTTCTTCATCCATGAAGGTTTCTCTTTCTCACTGTGCATTGAACCCATTATTATTTTTTCTAGCTTTCCAGACCCATGTATCCTCCACATGATTATTTTATTCCACTTTGTATTCTGTAGTATTTATACCACTTTGTGTCACTATATTGACACTTAGATCCTCTTCACGCGGTTCAACTCTCATCATTTGTATGTTCTAGATAGGTTGTTGATTGTGCTTTTCTTACATTTTAGCCAATAATGTAGGAAATTCTTCTATTTCATGATCAAATGCACAAAAATACTTACAAGATACTGTAGCAGGATTCTGACAATCCCTGGCGAAATGTCCAAGCTGACCACAATTATAACATATGATTTTTCCGCAACCTCATCCATTACCTCCTCCTCGACCATGCCCTCAGCTTTGGAAACCTCCACGCACTGTTGGCGATCCTAGATCTTCGCATCCTTCAACTTGAATTCCGTACGCCACATGACTCAGATTATCGCTAGATCATAGATTTGACAATTCCTTTCACCATGTCCCAACGAACTAGAAAATATACAAAATAATTGCTTCAGTGATTGGATATACTTCTACAACAAATGAAAGTAGTTAGTAGGGTGTTGGCCTATAACTTGGCATATGATACACCAGAAATTTGGTCCCATAATTGGTCCAACACTTGGCCCATGATTCATTGGAATTAACATCCTAGGGCTCAAGTACTCTTTAAAAACATGACACTTATCCTTATAGTAGCCCTTTGCTTTGCACTTTATGCACCAAAATTCTGAACGCATGTCAGAACGAACCTATTTTCCTTCTTCAAACCTAGAGTTCCATATGTAAGCTTGAAAACTGGGTTTGGATATTCTAAACCGCTACATTGGCATCGCTACCGGTGAAGCTTCTAGCTTCATCACAATCTCCAGTGCTTCCACTTGGGTTGCGATCTTCTACTGCGATAATGGTAATATAAGATGTGGAAATAACACATCTATAAACTACTCCTTATGCTGCTCTCATGGATATCGAAGCTGACTTGTCTTAACAATGTCTTGAATCATTGATCTACTTCCCACATAGTTTCAGTGACTAATTTCTTGATCTCTTTGATCTCTGTAATACAATATGACTTTGATTTCAACTTGCTAAATTCAGAATTCAGCACAAGATTTTTCTGCTCCAATGTGGCATTCTGGTTCATCGCGAAGTAATTTATATACCAAGACAAGGCTCTATCCTGCAATGTTGTGACCAACTGTGCTTTCTTCATATTCTCATCATTGATGTTTAGAGATCTCCACAATGCTTGAACAACAAAACCAGAATTTCTCGGGATCATCTGATCCCAGGCCTTTAAACACAAGAATATTCACTGTTTGAGCCATATTAAATAGGGGAGGTGGAGGTGGAGGTGGGAGAAAAATATGGAGGTGGGTTGTGATGGGAGGGGAGGGTTTGGAAATCCCAACAACACCTTGATGATCTCCAAATTCTAGTGACGCACTTCTAGGGGTCGGAGGGTTGCTTTCTCCTTCTTCGTTTTCAAACCCAAACAATAAACTGTACTCAGTTTCAATGTAATTATCATGATATAATTTAAATATCTTACCACGTCATGTAGTTCCAGTTTTTAGTCCTCCGAATATCAATTAGATTTCATTCACAACACACCCTTTTCACACAATAACATCTTAATCGAGAGCTTTAATTAGTTTAAGTACTTACCTCACAGGACTTTGAAAAATATGCACTCTGCTTCACTGTAGGACACATATGTATCGATCACGAACTCAGTAATAAAGCCTCCAAGAATACTATCGATCCAATAAACAACAACCCTTGAGACATTTTTTTTTGTCTCCTTAAGTCGCTTAATCAGCTCTAGGTTCCACGACACAAGCTCATTGTTAAAATGGTCGTATTCTCAGCTAATCCAGAAAATCAATCATACAACTCTTTAGTGAATGATGATAAAAATTTCTCGTGCTAATCGGTGAAAATATATTTCTGCAACCAATTTTCAATTGATAGGTGTGAATTTTTGTTTTCTTGTGGTGCAAATTCATGCTCTTTCAGATCTACCCGGTCTTGAATCTCTTTTCTCGACGGATGCCACATCGACATATACCTTAGTCAGATCCTAGTCCTAGCAACAGAACCATTTGTTGGCTTAATGGGGCCTAGAAATAGGTTCACATATGATTGCTCGAACCAACAAAACCCACTATTACCAACCCTTTCAACAACGATCTGCTGTGCAGACCGAAGTCTCACCCAAGGCAATATTGGGGGATGCCAGAACCAGGTTTTTACATATAGATGGACTATGGAGTGTGGATTTAAGGCTTATCTTCTCTTTAACACTTATCAGATCTTCACAGAACACATATGATAACTATGCATTCATTGTTCAATACTTCTAGATAAATAGCTTTCAGACTACACGATTCTACTTTAACGTGCATTAATCAACATATGAAATCATAACTTGAACTTCACGATGAAAATATAGATAAAAAAACCTAACTGGGTATAGATAACATAAAAAAGAATAGATAAATAAAACACATAAGCAAAGGACATAGATCTGTCTTCAAGTCTTCTTTTATTACTTCAAATCTTCTCAATACTACAGTTTCAACCCTACACACTCATCTGCAGGGGTCTGTGCACTCAATTGTAGACTTTATAAGGTCTCCGCAAACTCAAATTCAGGAGCCTTCCCTTTCACACAAAACACATAATAAAGACTCAATACAACTTTAAATCCAGGTGCATTCTTTGAATTCTATTCATGATTTATCCTTAGACTCACTAAAATAGCTCCTTATATAGTTTTCCCTTTTACAATACCATGGTTTGAAAACCATGGGTGGAGTTCAACGTATACAAAATATTGCCATCCATTTACAAAATAAGGGACTTTGACCTGCCCTAAATCCCCTAATACTCTAACATAACTACGCGTTGTGCGCTTCGTTCCTCAAAATGCAGATTATTTTACAAAAACTTTGATCTAGGGGTATCATGTCCAAAAAATGGGACATGACAATGAATAATGACATGGATATGCTTCAGCGGTGACATGGATGCCACTATGTATGTTATTTATCATCATTTGGTCAAGGTGCTTCCACCATATGAAGGGTATTCAAACTTTGGAGTCTTCATGGTGATTTGATCATCAATTTCAAGTGTGTTCTGGGTTCTTCTTGCACTTCCTTTTTTCATCATCTTTTCCTGGTCTTCCTTGTGTGTGCCTACCATAAGTTTCCTGGAATAACTGTTTATGTAATCACTCATGATGAGAAAATATCATTCTAAAAATATCATACTCTACCATGTTTTTATGCATATTTTCTTGGTCACGCCCTTTCAGTGTGCTTAAAATTGTCAACGGAGCTTCGAGGTGCAAAGGTGCACTGTGAAAGGCTGAGGGATAGAGGAGAATAAGATTTGAGTATTTGACATGTGCTAATGCACCATAAGGAAGAAGAAAATCAATATAGGGAACCTGTCACAAGTCTGAAGGATGAAAGGGAAGGCTTCAGGCTTCCCAAGTGCGTTATGTGCCAAAGGTAGAGAGGGAGGGTGCACAGAACACTCCCGAAGGATGAAGGTTGAGGCTTCGTGCCTTCCGGGTGCATTTATGCGCTCAAAAGGGCTCAAGTAGGGCGTAGGTCACACTCCTGAAGGCTGAAGTCTGAGGTTTTGTACTTTCAGGGTGCGATAGTGTGCTCTATTAGTTTAGGTGGGTGCATGGTGCATATGGGAAGGCTGAAGGGCTAAGCTTAAGGTCTTCAGGATGCACTAATGCGCTCAAGGAGGGCACATTTATTTGAGCTAAAGGAGTGCCCTCAAGGAATACTTGGTGATTTGAGGGTGTAGTTCAAAGTAGGGAAGGGGCTTCATGCTTTTAGAGTACACCCAACTCTAGGGATGGCGCAAGGCGAAGGATCACCCATGAAGGCTTCAGAGTGTGCTCATGCACTCTTGGCCTTAATGGGCTCATTTGGAACCAAAATTTGTCTAAGTCTGGATGATTGATCAAGGGGTGGCCAATATGAGTTATGGACATAAAAACACGTGCAAAACATACTAAATCATCGAGAAAAATTAAACAAGTTTGATCAATAATAAATATACATCAAAATGCCACTTTATGCACATTTCCCTAGTACAAACAGTGAAGTGTGTGCGATTACGACTTGAAAGTGTCATTTTACAACAAGAAAGGTGTTGTGACCATGAAACATACATAGATATGTTTTAATTTATATGAAGACACTTGAAAAGGCTCAAGAACACTCAAGAAATATGAAACCATACAAAACGACGCTTGACAATGGAGGTGACACATGATGCGACCGTGAAGTAGGCTCCAAATTTTGAATGTAGTGAAATTACGGAGGGTGTTGTAGTAGTGACAACACTTGGTGACACACTTAGGCAAAATTTAGCTTCTATGTCTAGGAATTAGATTTTGGCTAAGGGTCAAACCTTCTGGAAGTATTGATTACCCTAAGTTCCCCTTTTCGACCCAGTTTCATACATAACATCTTCTCAATTTTCTACTTGGTTGAGCTCACACAAAGATACACCATATCAAAATCTGTTCAATTCAAGAAAGGGTAATGTGCACGTCGAGTTTAGGATATTTAGAGTATATAGTTTCATATTTGGTTTTTCTCCGTTGCTAGCAGGCCTGGAAAATACCCCGATGGAGTCACTTTATGAGCACAAGAATTGCTTTACTGCCATCGAACCTAGGTAGTACCTCGGTGAAGTCACTTGCTTCACCTCTCTGAATAGGAAGACTTTCTCTGATTTCACCCTTTATTTATCTATTCAGTAGAACTGCGCATTAGCACTTATCATTTTCAACGGGCGGAAGAGGGATCCCGACTTATTGAGAGAATAAGAGGTTTCCCCTTTAGAGAAGTATTTTAAGACCTATAATTTAGGTTTTCTCACTTTAGATTTTCCCCTTATCCCTTCTCTACTAGATTGGAAAAGTGTTAACACACAAGTAGACATAGGCCAAGTTGAGCGGTTCAGGTGCTAGCATAAGCATGGATCTAGTAGGTTCCCTCAAGGTTCTCCTATTGGATGAATTATATTTTCCATCTGGACTTACCTCAACCTATGACACTTTCCCAAACAAAGAATGAGAATAGTCATAAATCAAAGCGTTGCAATTTTCACACTTTTCTTTGATTACGCTACAAATTCTTTGGGCCATGTATTTTACACACATCTATTATTTATATATAATGAACAACACTTAGACACAACATGACATGACTGGACAACGTAGACACAACTGACTCAGACAAAAGGAAAGAAAATGTAAAACAATATTTATAGGAAGTATAGCTTGTAGATGCTACTGAAAATAATTTTTTAGGTCTCGACCATTTACGGGTAGGGGGTCAATCCTCCCATCCAAAAAATTTGAGCTTGAAAGTGTTGTGGCCAATTTTCTCTTCAACTATCAATGGTCCAATCCATAATGGATGGAACTTTGTATGCTTACCTTTGTCCTCATGGGGTTTATCCCATCTCAGAATTAGGTTTCCTACATCAAAGCTTTTCGTCATTGTGGATTTTCTATTGAATCAACGTTTTATATAGTTCTAAAGTGCCTATCCTGTTATGAACTAGTAGGCAAGGTTTATGTTGTGACTCCTGAGAGAGTTGAAAGGCCAGGAGTTACAGGTTCAGAGGTAAGATAATTTCTTTACTATACAAAAGAAAGTATGGCGAGGTTATCATAGAAGGCTTAAGGGTAACACAGTTGGCCTAAAGGCCATTAGTCAAAGCAGTATGCCAACTCTTATTTTAAGAGAAAATGTTCTTCTTAATGATGCGAATAAGATTTTTATTTGTGGATTCAGCTTGACCATTTCCATGGGGATGATAATTAGATGCATGCTTGAGAAAAATCTTGTTTTCCAATGCAAACTCATAAATTTTTAAAGATGAGAAGTAGGCTTCATTATTAAAGATAAGTGATGTAGGAACACCAAACCTAGTGATGATATTTTTGTATAAAATGAATCAAGTCATGGTAATTTAATTTTCTGAGCGAAATTTCTTCCAACCATCGGGTGAAATAATATGTAGTTGTGAGGATATATCCGTGCTACTTTGAAGACTGTGGAAGAATCTCTTCAATAACATCAAGGCCCCACTGTTGGAATGGTTCTTCAACTACTACTGGTAGTAGTGGGAGTTTGACCTTTGATCACGATCAACACATTTATTAAAATATTAGTACTTGCGAACACAGGTGTGAGCATCCTTAAAAAGAGTGGGCCAATAATAACCAAACCTCATGACTTTGTGTGCTGTGGTGTCACCCTCATAGTGGCCACCTGCCGGTCCATCATGTAATTCCTTCAGAACCTTCTCTGTATCTTGTGGCTCAAGGCACCTTAACAAAACTCCATTATGGTGTTTCTGGAAAATCACTCCATGACCCCGTTGGTATGATAAAGACTTTAAGCGGATTTCCATTTTATGTTTACTTGATAAGTGTGAGGGAAAGGTGCCATGTTCCAAAAGCCGTTGTAACTCTGCATACCAGGGCGCTGTGTAAGTGGACTGAGGAATGTGATCAATGCTGTATATTTAAATTTCCCGCTCCCATCTCGAGAGATCTTGTTTGGGAGCATCCTTTGCTTCTATAGATAGTTTTAATAGGTTGTGACCCTTTATAGTACAAACTATTTTGAACTCTATATCATATTCTTGAAGACATGTCACTCAATTAACCCTCTTCTCACCTAGCTCTTGTTGCATAGGTAGTGTTCTTACTTATGGGTTAGGTACGGATATAGTGGTGTTATATTTCAATAAGTAGGGCTTGAAATACTTCACTACCTTATATACTGCATACAATTGTTTTTCAATGGAAAGGTAATTTAATTCTATTCTCTATAGACTAGCACTCATAAAACATATATGCCACTCATTTCCTTCATTGTCCTTTTGGGTTAATAGAATGACAATTGATAAATATGAAGCAAACATATAGAGTAGGAAGTCCTTACCATAATTTGGACTGAAAAGTGTGGGTGCATTGATAATAGCCTATCTAATCCAAGAAAAATCATCCTTATCCTATTTTTCCCACTTATATACTGCATATTTCTTAACCATCTCCCATATGGGTTTGAATATTTGTGTGTAGTCAAAGATGAATTTTATGAGGAAATTGATTTTACCTAAGAAAGACTACATGGCTCTCTTATTCACTAGGAACATGATGTGTGTAATATCCTTGACCATCTCAAGGTCAATCTTGATACTTCTCTTTTCTATGATGTTGCCTAGTAAGATCCCTTCAGACACACCAAAGATGCTCTTCCTGGGATTCAGATAAATTTCGTACTTCCAACATCGATCGAATATTCACTTTAGATGACGTACATGATATGACCTTTTATTAGAAAATAAAATGACATAATCTAAGTAGAAAAAATTTCTCTGACCTATAAGGCCACAAAAGGCGATGTCCATCACTCTTTGAAAATTTTCACCCACATTGATTATTCCAAAAAACATTCTTTTGAACGGAAAAATTCCCCAATTATCCAGAACATAGTCTTCAACCTATCCAGTTTCACTATGAGAACTTGATTATAACCTAAAAATTAATCTAGTAGAGAATTTTTTTTAGACCCAGATACTATCTAGAGTATCTACTCCATGGATGAAACTGGGTATTTGTCTTTATCAGAAGTCTAGTTAATATTTCAAAAATCAATACACAGGCGTATTTCACTAGACTTCTTTCTTACTGGGACCAAGTTGGAAACCCACATGGAATGTATGACTTTAAATATGATCCGAGCATGCTTCATATTCTACAGTGTTATTAGTGCACTTGAACTCTAGACGACATGCAAGTACATGTTTCTTGTTTTGTAGGTTTGTTAGGACACAACCAACTCTGGAACCGTCTTGCATCTTAGAAACATCAAAGTGAAGAGTCAAAAATTTACAAGCTATGAAGCTATTTCCTATAAAATTTCTACTATTATTACTAGTAATGTTATGTGTATCTATATTACATAAATCATTTTCACCAGTAGAAGAACAAGGAAGGAGCTCCAGCCGTGTATCTGGTGGAATCGGTGATGGCTATGTGAGATAACACCCCAGGTCAGTTTCCAAAAAATCAATTACCAAAAATTAGATCGATAAAAGCAATTGAATCATTTTTCCCTTCGAAGGATGTGACTGTGTATTTCATGTAAGGTTTTGTTTCCACCTAGATATGATTTTTATTGCCCCTATACAGAAGCCACAAATGTGACTAGTCGGTTGCAGAATACCATTGTAATTTGCGCAACTAGTCTTTACTAAGGATTAAGCCATACACCGCTCTGGTATGCCCACAATTATGATATTTATATATTGGTGAAATCTATCATATTTAGATAATATGATAAGCACATTTCTAATTTCAGCAATAGCCTAGACCAAATATCTGTCCAGCTGAATAATTTGTGAATCTGTTTTGTCCCATTTGGCATTTATTTTATTTGCAACAAATAGTGGCATTACATTTATAGATTCACCAGAGTCAAATAAACAATTGTGAACATTGTAATTGAAAATTTTAAAATTCAATAGAAATAGAGGGAAACAATTATTAACTTCTAATGTTGCAGCGTTAATTACTGACTCCAAGGGACTAGAAGATTTAATAGATACCTTCTGGGAAGAAGCATTATTACCTGACGATGCATAATCAAGGGCTTAGACAAGAAGTTCCCACTGGCTTGCTATTCTTGTGAGGTAAAAGACCGCCGATATTTTTGCGTGCTTTCTTCATATCCTGAAATATGTTGTAGTCAAGTGAAAAGAGGATTTTTGAAGTGTATAGAGGATTAAAGTTTCCTGGAACTTCCAGTGTTATGGTCTTAATTTTAGTGTTGTTGGAAGTGTTCTTTGATGTGGTAGCATCTCCGGACTTGTTCGGAGCTTGGCTGACGAGTGAAGCGAGTTTTCTTAACAATTTTTCTTTCATATTTTGCCTCATCAGCTCTTGTTCGGGAACACGTCCTTGAATTTTCAACATATATCGACCATTTTTATTATGAGCCAGGGCCTCATTTAGTGGTTGATCTTTGATGTTTTTCTTCTCAACATTTAACGCATAACCGAAAGTATTAATTGTGTGTTCGACACTTGCAATATCTTCAGTTGCCTCAAATTCTTCCTTTTTTTTTTCTGTCTGTTAAGTCTGCTCATCTGAAAGTATTGAATCAATAGTATTCAAAACCAATGCATTCATTCTATGATTCCACCATGGACATGCATTTTTCGAATGATATTCTTGGTGAAAGGAACAATAATATTGGTCCATGCCCATACTTTTGACATTCAATACAAAATTGGAGCTATGTACAGACTTGGCCGATTGAATGTTGTTGTTGCTGTTGTTATTAAAATTCTTCAAGAAGTTAAACTTCGAGGATTTTCTAATGAAAGTGGTCTCACTTTTCCTTTGCTTTAGTTCTTCCAATTCATTGGACAAATTATTGATAGTGCAGGTCAATATTTCTAGATTAGCAACTTCTTTGTCCTTGGCCTTGCTTAAGGAGGCCTGAGACCTTTTTCTTGTATCCTTGGAGTCTTTGGATGAATCATCATCAACGATGACTCTAATTGCATGCAAGTCCTTCTCAACAAAAATGGATTCTTCAAAATCCCGAGCCAAAGTTTCTTTCACTGTTCTCTTTACAAATTTTGAAATGGTTACTGGAAAGGCATAAGTATAGTAATCACTTGTGATGGAGGCATGAGGTGCCATATCTGGAGGGAATCAATTCAATATCTGATTGAACGTTTGATTAAATTCCTTCAATTTTTATTTTTTCGCCATCTTCATATTCCCTAACTCTTTTAATAACATGGCTAGGGTTTTGTAATCCATAAAATTTTCAAGGAACATATTTTTAAACCTCCTCCAATTCTAAAATCAATTCGCAGGAAGACTATGGTACCAAGAAAATTATCTACCATCTAAGGTACAAGGAAATATTCTACATGCAACATCGTCATAGCGTACCTCAAGCGTCTATAGTTGTAAGTAGAAATTATCCAATTAGTATTTCACTTTGAGTGCCTTGTTAGGGTCATATTGTGTTTAAAACTTTTTGTGTTTCTTGGCATCTTATGTAAAATACCCAGAAGGGAAAGTGGACCCTGAGTCATCCAATCTAGACCTTGGTCTACTATTTCTTCATTTGTATGCTCCTCCTCTTATTTATAATTTGAGGTATCTTCTTCGTATTCTTCGTGTATACCTAACCCACAAAAAGTGTCATATGAAAGCACAACATTGTCCTCGTCACCCCCATTACAAGATGGAGGCTACTCTGGTTTTTTTTGTATTTCTACAAAGTTACGCCAACTCTTTGAGAGTAGCGAAAACCAAATATTCTACTATAGAAACCACTATCCTCGTGGGAGTGGTTTCTTTCTTCTTCAAAAAATAATGAATATTATGTGCTCCAGGAATCAATCTAATAATGCCTTTGTGAACTTACGAGTTATGGGTTGAATTGCCTAAATGTTCTCATAATAAATATCGCAAATTTATTCAGGGTCGGGCTGAGAAGATCCACCTGCTTCAGGAATATGAGTAGGAGAAGTGTTGGGATTTTTTTTGTCTTTTCCAAAGGAAGTATGACTCGGGTGGGTGAGTTATCAACCATAAAAATCTGGCTGCCCTCCTTCTAGTGCCAGAAATGTTGACAGTGTTGGACCTGCTAATATTCAAGGGGGTCTCCCCGATATGCAGTCCCAAATAGAACTCACACCATTTTGGATAGGATCCTCATCCAAAATATGAATCGATTGTCATCTACTTAAGTATTTTCCTTGGCTTTAGATGTGAGCAAGAGATAAAACCACATATGTGCCTATGAAAAGCAAGCTAGTGTTCCTGGTGAATGTTTAGTTGCAAGTGCATCAAGGTTCTTCTACCGCAATGGGGAAAGAAAGTGAGCCTCTAGGAGGGAGGTAATAGTACCTGTTATCACTCAGATTTTCCTTGAAGTTGTTGGGAAGAGGAAAGGGGTCCGAGGTAACCACAAACCAACTTTTAGGTACAGAATCTAGCCAATCTGTACTCAGAGAGGGCTCTCTTTGTAAAATTTAGCTTTTTTTTTAGAAGATATCAGGCTAGGTATAAAGAAAAAGGGTTTTGATTGAGTTTGGGTGATGGAATTCAATAGCTGAGGGTAATTTTAAGTAATTTAGGCCATTGGGCTAATGGAGTCAAAGATGATAACTTAATTGGATTAAGTCTCTGAACAAAAGATGGTTTCACAGGGCAAGATAATCAAACAGGGAACAATTATAGATCTAAAATGAATGGGATGAACCCAAATGGATGAAGGGCAATTAAGAATCCTTCAACACATTCAAAAGAGGGAAATTGGGTGATTATTAAGAAAGAGCAATTAAGTATTCTTTACTAAATAATCAAAATGCTTAAACTAGAAAAACAGGAGCAATTAAGAATTCATTGTTTAAACCAGTTTAGAAGAAAACATTTATAATAACAACGTTTAAAATCAGATTACACTTAAGCACTTTCTGATTTATTCCTTTAGGTTAATCATTCAGAAATGAAACACAGATGATATAGTAAACAAATATAAAGACTTCAACACATAAGAGATAGATGACTTAATGATCCGTAGTCTGACACAAGAATCCTGTAAAAAGTCTTTCGCATTAATTCCTCATCCAGCTAGCCACACAAAATTTCTCCAATAGCACTTTATTCCAAAATAGTCAATGTTACAACAAAGTCTAAAAAATCCACCCCTCAATACTCAGATTGAGGGAGTATTTATACAAAAGTTATAAAAAATATCTCATAACAACTTGAAATATAATCTAGGATGACTCATAAGTATTTTACAACAAACTAGAGACAGATGGTCTCGTAGATAAGAGAAATAATAACTGATGTTGTGCCGTTTCCTTCTTTTAAGAATGTGATGGAGGCAGGCCCTATGATTTGGCTTGCTGATGTCCTCTTCAGTAATTCTGTGCTGGCTGCTCCGTTTAACTGATACTCTTTAACTGCACTGATACTCTTTTATCCTTCTTTATCATGACTTACTGTAGTACATAATAAAAAATTCATGTAAGGATAGTTTTTACAAAAGTTCTAACATTTCTTCCCACCATTTATCTTCCGGTATTCTGGTTCTTTGCAGCTTTCTGAGAGTTTCATTAGTCTCTGTATACCTAAAGAAAGTAGGTTGAATTGGGAACAAATGCTTTACTTCATGCTCGAGATAAAACAAATTTTCCAATCTATCATGAAGACTTTTTCCTGTAGGCAATGCTACTGTTGATGAACTAGTTGAGGCACTGGCCTGATTGTCAGCATGCTTGTCCAATTTTTCAACATAACTTTCAAGGTCCATCAATTTATCCTCTAAAACTAAAGGACTGGGCAATCCTTTATTCAACAAAATATCAAATCTTTTCAGAAAGGCAGTGATTTCTTCTTGCATATCAGAACATCTTCGTTCTAGATTCTGCATCAGAGTTCTTTTGGTAAAAGCTATTTTTATTTCCAAAATTTTTCCTATCCTGTCTTGAATGCAAAATTCTTCAAGTTGATGCTTATTTTGAGTATTTAGAAAATGGATAAGTTCATTGGATTCTTCAGGCCTGTTTCCCAATTCTTCTCTTGCTTCTAGGACTTCTTCCAGAGCCAATTTGACTAAATCATTCTGTTCATACATTATTTGAATTGAGGGCCAGACATCTCTTATTGACTGGATGATGTTGTCCCAAAGAATTTCATTTATTTCCTTTAAAGGCTTCTCCAATGTGAGATCCTTCTCCAATTTGTTGACCAACTTTTCTAATCTATTGACCTCTCTTGTTTTATCTGCAACATTCATCTTCGAGAGATCATATTTTTGTTCCAAAGTGGTGAGTTGCACCTTTGTTCTCTATAGCTCTGTCACTTGGAGTTTCAATTCCTCCATTGACTTTATTAATTCTTTTGTACTTAAATTGGAGATACTACCCTGTGATAATTCTGTTGGTTGACCTGTTGTTGTAGTACCTGTAATCATTTCAGTTTTAGATGCTGAAGTATTTGATTGCTTATATTTCAATGCCTTTTCAAGCTCTTCTTCAATTTCATTAAGTTTCTCATTCAGTTTCAAGAGTAAATCCATCAATTCTTCTTCAGAATTTTGCTTTATGATTTCTGCAGTTTGTGGATGTCTTGAGGCTGGTAACTTCAGTTGTTTTCTCAAGGCTGCAATATCATCATCTTTTTTCTTGATCAAAGCTTCTATACCCTTGACATCCTTGGGATTATGACCCAATCCAATAATTATTTCCTCCAAAGTCTTTATCTTGTTGTCCTTAGCCTGAGAAGAGGCTTTTTCAAGATTTAATTGAGCATTAGTATTCTCCAAAGAATCCTGCAATTTCTGGGTCATCATTGATTTATCTGTCAAAGTAGAATAAATCATTTCACCTGTCTGTTTATGCAGCTCAATTTGATCCAAAGGATGAATATCCTTTGCTATGACTTCAAAATTAGTTCTGATATAATCTGCAGCTGTTTGAGGTTGCTGCACTTTGGGTTTGAAGTGACTCATTACCATTTTACCCTGTTGAATGTCATAGGCTGACATCAATCTTTGTTGATTATTAGGAGCCATCTTCAAATATTAATTGTAAACTTGAAGTCTGAGTGGATCATTTCTGGCCTTTATATTTATGAATGTTCTTTTAATATCCCAGGCATCTTTCACTGGTGGTTTGAAAGATGATACTTCTGCACTTTGCTGCCTTTGCAGCTCTTTTCTCTGTAAAGTAGTGGATGTCCCACTGATTGTACATGTTTGCTGACTACCCAATTCTTCTTGCATCTAACTATCAGGGATTTTGTGAACAGATTCCACTTCTGGAAGAGGATTCACTTTTTTTCTTTTAACGTCAGGCTGTCCAAAAGATCCACTAACAGGAGTAGCTGCTTCAACATCTCTCTTTTTACCCTTTTCCACATTAAGAGGAGTTTGTAAAATTGATATTTCTGCCACATTGGTCTGAGTAGGAGCAATCTGTACTTGACCCTGTTCTTTAGAAGTTTTAGGCAATTCTGTCATTGTAAATTTCTCAGTAACTTGTATATCAGCCTCTTTCTCCTTTCCTTTAGATGATATCGTAGCCAATGCACTGATTTCCTATAAATTTTGCTGAGAAGTCCCAACAGAAGAAGAACCAATACCTGGTATCTGTACTTGTCCAAAAGAGTCTAGGTCAATTATTTTTTCAAGGTCTTTCATTACATTTTCAACATTGACCTGCTCACTATCTTGTTCTATCAATGTTCCTTCCATCCATTCATCCATATTGGCATACTATTAAATTTCTGGGATTCTTTGATGAATGTATGGTGATAGTTTGTTTTTCATTCTTCTATCACAAATAAAGTTGTTTGGGTCATAAGGTACCCAATAGAAACTTTTTTGTAATTTAAGATAGTCTTCTAAGATTCTTTCAACTTCCTTCCCAGCATCTCTAGAGTTACAAACAAAGGGACCTAATTGACTTTTAATCCTGAGTTGAGCCTTTTTCTTTGCATTGCAAAAATTAACTATATCTGAATTAATCATCTGTCTGAAATACTCTAATGCAAAGAGTCTCATTGGGACATATTTTGGTAACTTGAATGGGCATAATTCACATCCATAGATTCTGATTTCTGTGTGATTTCGGTATAGGTACCAGTCACCTATCCGGTATTGCTTTGAGAGATGAAGAATTTTCTTGATTTCACTATTGACCCTCGGAGGGGAGACTCCTGTCAACAAGGTGGTTGCAGGGTGTATAAATAGTTCAATAAACTCATTGTAGGAATAAGGAGAATCAGGGGAATTATGAGTGATGGCCGACCAAAAGATTACAAACCTAGGATTTCCTTTAGCATCCAGTTTTTTAGCATGGAAAGGGAAACTCTCTGATTGAAAGTAAATCATGAGATGGTATATAACAGAGGAATACTTGAACACTCTTTCATTCTCTAATCTCATGAACTGATCATGGATTTTATCTGCAATGTAGGAAGCAAAATCATACTTGACAGTAGGGGGTTGTCCAGGGGTAAAAATTGACAACAATATTAGGGTTAATTGGTCAACATATTCACTAGTATTGAAACCCATTATAGAGGATATCATATTCAGAATAAGCTTGCCCACATCAGTGAAAAAGGTATAGCCATAAGGGGGAGGGCCTTTGGGCTGATGTTCTGGCAACATGAAGGTTTGGCAGAGGCGATTTAACTCTTCATGGGATAATTTGGCAGATTTCTCAAGTAATTCTCCCACGGATAGAGGAGTGAGGGCTTGACTAGGTTGAAATTACAACATCTCGTTGATAGACTGAGCAGTTATGGGAAAAAGGACGGTCTGAATCGGGGACAAAACTTCTCTTTGATTGGGATCATAATTTGCATGGCAGTAATGGATTATCTCAGGAAAAATATGGACTGAAGGGAGAAGATACATGGGAAGATTGGATTCCCATAATCCAAAAATGTCAGAACCTTTTAAGTAATTATCTCTATAGTAGCAAAAAAATCGAAGGGGATTTTCACTGAGAACCAGGTTTTTAATTTGGAAATATCTGTCTACTAAAGGCAGATAATATAAATCTTTGTGAGGGGCATTCAGGGATGTGACATTCAGAGCCACAAGAATCTCCATTTCTGGTTCTTGTGGATTCAGAAATGAATTGAGGGTTTTGATGAAAAAACGGGCACAATCATAGGTTTATGAATGCAATTGTAGTTTTGGGAATTGAGGAATGAACTAAAGAGCAATCTTGAACCCTGTTTTAGTTTTTCGTGTGGAATTTAAAACAAAACCAGGATTTTTACAGAGCTCAGCGGGAATTTGGGTAAATACCTATTTTCTGGGAACTAAATAGTGATGAAAATAGGTGCTGGTTATGGCGGATGAACTCTGAATTACTCAACTGCAACTTTCTTCGGCAAGGTAACGGTTGGCAAACTTCGACAGTTGATTTCGAAATTCATTGCATGGGACACTAGTCGCTGTATGAAATAATGTGAAAATGACGCGGGTTCTTTTGTTTTATTCACAAAGTCAAAGTTTGGTGGGTTTTTTTATTTTTTAATGGATGACGTCAGCAAGTACGAAGGCTTCGTCACGGGAGGCAGGCGGTAAGTGGTTTCCATCGCACCGCTTTTGGGGAAGAGTGGTTTTCAGCGGAGGGTGAGCGATTCCATACGATGGACGACGCGTGGCATGACACTGTTCAGAAAACCGCTTGGCCATCGCGCGTTAACTTTCGGACGAGGATGGGCAGCGATATGGACGAAAACCGTAGATCTTGAGTTGATAGATCGAACGGTCGTCGGGAAAGGAAGATGACAGGGAATTAAAATGGCGGGCCCAATGCAATTTATTAAAAATAATCACATTTGGGACGATTTGATTGGCGGATTAGGTTATTAATTAACTTGGAGGGTTAATTAATCCCTTTATACGACGGAGGGTCGTGTTTATTTATTAATTGGAATTTCAACCAATTAATGAATTTTAATAAATATATGGTTATTTTTCAACCATCGGGGCGAGATATATATTATATGGGAATTATTTAAATTAATACGGGGAAAAAAAGGAAAATTTACATAGGGATTTAAATAATAAGTTAGAAATTAATATGGAAATGAACAGAAGCGCTAAGTGTAAAACATCAAGATAATGTATTTAACTTATGCTTTTATGAATGGGGTTTTTAATGAAATATTACATGATTTTCCTAAGTAAAATGGGATTTTACTTAGAAAAAGATTTTTTAGAAGTGAGTGAATGTCATAATGAATGATTTTAAGTACTTATGATTTTCCAATTATTGGGCCGAGGGTCCGGTCCCTCCAAAAGTCAAGGAAATGCCTTGAGCCCCTTTAATTTTCAAATGCCGTAGTACTTAGGGGAAATTAGTGAAATTTTTAGGGAAAAATGAGCAAGGAAGTTAATAATCTGACTTTGCTTTGTTTGAAATTCTTCCAGTGTAGTGTCTGCCTTAGCACTTGTGATGAAAGTAAAGATTTAACACATCTAGAGTCATTATCCATCACATGTAATTTTGCAACAACATCTACCTACCCTACCTACTTTACCCTACCATTTTTTCTTCTTTATTAGGGTGCACTTAGACTGGAAAACCCTCATCACACTTTTTCTTTTACATCTGGAAAATCTATTTGATTCTAACCTTATTACATCCAAGGGCTCAGATTAAACTGTTAAGCTCCTTTTATTTACTCTACCTATCTACTTATCTGCCAAGATTAAACAGTTTGGTCAGATTTTATTCTCTATCTCTAAAATATAAAATTGAAAGATGAACTAGACAAGCTTAAACTGTTTGATTGTTCATAAATTGTGGCATAAAATACAAGTTGCACACAATTTTTTTATTACTAAGAAAAAAAAGGTAGTGGCATTTAGACTTGCATGCTTTCCTTGGCCTTTCTTTTGGTGGGGTTCATTTTATTTCACTTTTTTGGCCATTTTATTCTTTTCACCCTTTGATTTTTCTTTTAGGGTATACCCTCTTTACATTTTTTTAAATTTTTTGATTTTTTGACAATATGGAAAACCTTTGCAACAAGAAAAGGTATGAACATATTTCATAGCCCATCAAGTCAATAATGAAATATGACACGTATTGGTATAGGAGTCTAACAGTACCATCCTCATAAAGACACACAAAAAATGAATGTTTCTTTTAACATGCAGCGGAACAATCCACATGAATGTGACAAACACTATAACCATTACAACACATTCTCAATAGAATAAGCACCCAAATAACCGAAATAGTTCAAATATCTTAGTACTGGTGAAAGCAAACATGAACCATGAACATTCACAAAATAGCCTTACAAACATCCATAATCCATGTATTAGAATGTGTTGGCCACCAAGGATTCAAATATTAAGTAAAATTCCCAAGATGCATGAATACAACGAACATCACTTGCTCCAATAGTGGAGCGTTGGAGCCACTACTTGCTCCCAAAAAGTAATAACTTATCTCTCTTATGCCTTATGGGAGAATCCAAGGTTAAAATTCCTTTACATGAGAAATGAGGATCCATTTATAACTTGAGGAGTGATATTTCATATTCTCATGACTTTTGACTTTCTAAATTCTAGTGACCTTTGGACTTCTAAAACCTTTGAAGTTCCAAATGAATTTTGGAATTACATATGACTCTTGGTATTACATGTCCTTTGGAATTCCATGACTCTTGAGTTCACACATGACTCTTGGACTTCTACTTGATTATATTTTACAATGATGAAATAATTCATATTTTTATTCCATATCATCATATTATGAAATTAGACACACCACTATCTTTGATGATTGGGACATGACAATGAATGATGACATGGATCTGCTTCAGTGGTGACATGGCTTCCACTATGTCTATTATTTATCATCATATACTCAAGGTGATTCCACCCTCTGAAGGGTATTCAAACTTTGGAGTCTTCATGGTGCTTTGATCATCAAGTTTCAAGTGTGTTCTTAGTTCTTCTTGTGCTTCCTTTGTTCATCATATTTTCCCGATCTTCCTTTTGTGAGTCTGCCATAAGGTTCCTGGATTAACTGTTTCTGCAATCACTCATGATGAGAAACTATCAATCTGAAAATATTATATTATACCATGTTTTATGCATATTTTCTTGTTCATGCCCTTTCGGTGCACTTAAAATGGTAAATAGAGCTTCAGGGTGCATGGGCACTCTCTGAAAGGCTGAAGGATGGAGGAGAAGCTTCGAGGCTTCGACATGTGCTCATGCTCCCTAAGGAAGAAGGAAATAAAAATAGGGCACATGTTGCAATTCCAAAGGATGAAAAGGAAGGATTCAAGCTTCCCAAGTTTTCTATGTGCGTAAGGGAGAGAGGAAGGGCGTAGTGTGTGTTATCCATGATAAAATTTGGTTGGTATTAAGTTAATTAGGTTGAGTCACTTAAATAGGGTCTTTTGAATTCATAATTTTAAAAAAATGCACATCTGTGAGGGGTCTTAATGGTCATCATTCGTGTGATAGGAGTCAATATCAAAGAAAAATCCAAAAATATCTCATGCATACCAAAGTTCGTAGAGAAATCAGTGTAAAACAATCAGAATTCGCTAAGAACTTGCCTAAAAAATTTGCTTTTGCAGTGAGAGAGAATTTTAAAGATTTTCAAGCATTAAATGTCTTTTTGAAGCACATCAATCATCTGGAATGGTTAAAGTGTATCAATGGAGACTTTGGTTAGTGAGAACACTCATCATAGAAGATGATTGGGCTGCCAGCTCATCATGTTGGACACATCATCAAGCATAACAGAACATCAATTTTGTCACCTCACCATTGGATAGCCCACCATATCATTTCAGGTTTACAAGGTCTTAACTCTAGTGTATCATTTGGCTAACACCTCAGCATGTTTTTTTGGTTCGATGGAGATGGCACAAGAAGAATTGAAGAAAAGGGTCTAAAATGATTATGCAAGATGTTGATGTTAAACATGGTAAGCCACATATTTTTGGCCACTTTTTGTCTTAAGCTATTATCACAAGATATATTCAAGTTGAAAATATGATTTTTGGGCAAAGAAGAAGAAATTACAAAAAAAATGCCAAACTAGGTGAGTTCGTAGCATGCTCTAGGCTCGAGGCTAAGTTTTCACTATGAACTCGCTGTAGGTTTCCTTAATATAAAAATCCTTCAAAAAATACATGGCAGAGGGTGCTAGAGGCATTCATTTAGCTTATTAGACCCAAGGAAGACCCTCCAACACTCAGAAATGTCAAATTTTATGCAAAAGGTGGTGAAATGAAAACACTACGAATTCTCCTGAATAGTGAAATGAAAACACTATTTTAGCAGTCAACTTCAACTTCAATTTCTAACCAAATGAAAAATAATTTTTGAAATATGAAGGAGGTTTTTCTTCAGAAAAATCCCATATACAATAACCTCTCTCAGATATGGAAAATCCATCAATATTTGGAAATTATTAACTCATCTTTGAGGCCTATTTTCCAGAATGTTCACTAACCAGATTTCTATAAAATTTGTAAAATTCGACTTGGAAGAGGTCTAGCTCAACATCCACATGGCATAATGACACATCATCAGTCTAGTACACTCAAAACATTATTTGGTTGCATTTGATAAGGGTTATTAAAGGGATTTGTTGAGTTATTTAATGAAAGAAGAGTCCTTTTTGTATTCAAACTCTATCAAACATAAAATATCCCCAGGAAATATCCAAGTGATGTGATCCTCTTTAAAATTGGTCTTTGAGGTATGAATTCGAAGATAGAAAGGTGGCAAACCATTTTTATGAGTCCTCACTCTATAAATAGGTAGACGAGAGGATTAGAGGAGGTTGATTGATGTAATGCTACAAGCTACTTTTGTAATATTTTTCTGTCAGTAATATAAAATTGCAACAATCTTCTTTCTCACCCGAGATTCTTCATGTATTCTTGTACGTGTTTTTCCTACAGGTTCGTTTAATCTTCTTTCAGTTTACTTTGTCTGTAATTACTTGGAATTCATGGTTAAACGTGCTACAACTTCCTTTATGCATCTAGTCTACTACTTATGTTATGTTTTGATGAGAATACACATGCCTCAACTTCCATGAGAGATGTTTTATATGTGATTGAGTTTCCATACTGACTCCATGGCCAATGGTAGCCATTTATTTGCATCTTTCACCTGCATAAAAAACAATCAAATCACATTTAAGTGTTATCCATTTTTTTTTATCTTTATCTATTGAATATCATTCTTATCCTTGAGAGAGCCCTCTTAGGTTGGAAAGGCTAAGTTCCAGCCAAAAGTAAGTTTGAAATAGTTACTCTGAATTGACTGTTGAAGTAGCTCATTAGCCTCAATTTAGTGATAAGATTTTGGTACGTCTTCCGGGAGACTGAAGATACATTTTCCTGAAATTTTGTGCTCAAACATAAATACTAAACCCTTGAAGGTAGCAGGAGCTCAGAAGCTTTCGACGCTGCATTCTACCTTGGCGAATCCATTCTTAAAGAATTCAAAATTTCATAGCTTCATGGTGACTCCACTACTTGAAGATCATTAGCTTGATGAAGTTCTAAGATGAGTTCTATTGCAAGAAAGAATGTATGATATGCCCCTATGAGTCGATCTCACATCCCTGGTTTTCCAAATCCTATGCCGAGAGTTAATTGGTTGACTTATCTTCCTATATTTAAATATGAAAAGAAAGATAATTATACCCTTCACTTGGTTAGATTCTGTATGCATGTACATAAGTTTCAAGTTAAGTTTCCTAAGGATTGTCTCATGAAAATGTTTATGGCCACCCTAGAGGATAAAGCTAGAACATGGTTTGAAGGGTTGCAACCAGGAAGCTTGTTCTCTCTAAGAGATTTCCATAGGACTTTTATAGAACATTATGAGAAAACTCATTCTTATTTATCACTATTACAAGATTGTTGTGATTTTTGTGAGGTTTTCATTCCATATCTTAAAAGTCTTGGTGATAATGGAGAGTGCATGGATGAAGATATGTTAGAGGAACTTTATGATTTCTCTTCTCATGTTAGTTGTCATGATAGTCAAGAAGATTTCCAACAAACAGATGTGTCTTCTTTACTTGAAGATGAAATGGATCAACACTTTGACAACCAAGTTATATCCTATGAAAATTTGCACAATTTTTCCC
This sequence comes from Pinus albicaulis, assembly GCA_034641835.2. Classification (NCBI taxonomy): domain Eukaryota; kingdom Viridiplantae; phylum Streptophyta; class Pinopsida; order Pinales; family Pinaceae; genus Pinus; species Pinus albicaulis. The sequence continues at coordinate 1,119,555,154 of CM076578.1, read as the reverse complement.
AATATTTAGGTGATAAAGAGGAACATAAATATGGTCAGTTACAAGGCTCTTCACTTTGTTTATTTTATGAACCTTTGAATGTTGAGCAACATGAAAATGGGCATGAGCAAGGAGAAGCTTATGTGAAACATGATTATTTTTATCATCAGGAGGAGGTTGATTCCTTGACTATGCTTAAAGGCTGTCATGAGGAAGCACTAATGGAGAATAATCAACAAGTTTTTGATCTACAAGTTGTTGTCCCAAAATTTCCAGCTACAAATTAAATGATCAAAAAATATTGTTTGTGCATGATGATATACATGAAGTTCTAATTGTAATGCATGGAAATTCATTTCTAAACATCCATGTAGCACATGATATGGTTCCTCCCATTGAATATTTTCATGAAAAGTTAGAGCCTTGTCTCAAGAATGATGTTGAAAATGATGACATAAAATAGAGACAACCTATAGTTATGAATGAAAATTATCCTTTGGATCATCAAGACATGATACTTTTCAGTGTTTTCAAGGATCCTATTGCTGATTTTCTGATTTCATCAAAAGAGGAAATTTTTCATGATTATCAAGATCTTTTGGTAAGCCTATTTCAGTCATCACTGAAGGTGGAGTTTCTTTCATTTATAAGTTTAGGTTATGGATTCAATTTTTATTCTGAGTTGCTAATAGATTGTCCACTCAAGAACAGTTAAGAAGCCCATGTGTTGGATCAACTCTTTGACTGGTTAAATTGGAGGTTTCATATTTCTTGAATTGAAAGTTTGGTCTTTAGTTGTTAGATTAGGGTTGGTATGTACATAAATAATCTTGTTGGGCAAGCATCTCTTTCAACATTTATTTTGAAGATTGTCATTGCAAGTTTCAGTTTGTACAAGTGTCTTTTCTTCAAGAGCATAACAAGGATCGAATATAGGCTGAAGAGTATGACAAAAGGTTGGGAACCGCCCAATGAATAAGGAACTGGAGCTGATGTTTCTTTGATGCACCACAAGGATGCAACATTCCCATTGGATTCATTGTTATCCATGATAAAATTTGGTTGGTCTTAAGTTAATTAGGTTGAGTCACTTAGAGTTGAATAGGGTCTTTTGAATTCGTAATTTTCAAAAAATGCACATATGTGAGGGGTCTTAATGGCCATCATTCGTGTGATAGGAGTCAATATCAAATAAAAATCCAAAAATATCTCATGCATGAGAAAATATGGTCACTATAGTGAAATTTGAAAAGAATACCAAAGTTCATAGAGAAATAAGTGTAAAATAGTTAGAATTCGCTACGAAATTGCCTAAAAAATCTGGTTTTGTAGCAAGAGATAATTTTAAAGTTTTTCAAGCATTAAATGTATTTCTGAAGCAAATCAATCATCTAGAATGGTTAAGCATATCAATGGATACTTTGGTTAAAGCGTATCATAGAAGATGATTGGGCTGCCAACTCATCATGTTGGACACATCATCAAGCATAACATCACATCAATTTTGTCACCAACCTCACCATTGGATAGCCCACTGTATCAATTCAGGTTTACAAGGTTTTAAATCCAGTGTATCAGTTGGCTACCACCTCAGCATGTTAGTTTGGTTCGATGGAGATGGTAGAAGAAGAATTGAAGAAAAGGGTCTAAAATTATTATGCAAGATGTTGATGTTAAACATGGTAAGCCACATATTTTTGGTCACTTTTTGTCTTACACTATCATCACAAGACATATGCAAGACAAAAAGATGATTTTTGGGCAAAGAAGAAGAAATTACAATTTTTTTTGCCAAACTAGGTGAGTTCGTAGCATGCTCTAGGTTGGAGGTTGAGTTTTCGCTACGAACTCGTTGTAGGTTTCCTTAAGCTAAAAATCCTTCAAAAAATACATGGAAAAGGGTGCTAGAGGCATTTATTTAGCTTATTAGACCCAAGGAAGACCCTCCAACAGTCATAAATGTCAAAGTTTATGCAAAAGGTGGTGAAATGAAAACGCTACAAATTCTCCTGAAATTTCCTGTACATGATTTTTTAGAAGTCAACTTCAACTTCAATTTCTAATCAAATGAAACATCATTTTAGAAATCTCAAGGATTTTTTTCTTCATAACAATCCCATATACAAAAACCTCTCTCAGTTTCTGCAAAGCCATTAGGTTTTGGAAATTATGCACCCATATTTGAGGCCTAGTTTTCAGAATTTTCACTAACCAAATTTGTGTAAAATTTGAAAAATTTGACTTGGAAGAGGTCCAACTCAGCATCCATGTGGTATAATGACACATCGTTAGTCCATTACACTCAAAAAATAAGTTGGTTGCATTTGATCAGGGTTATTAAAGGGATTTGTTGAGTTATTTAATGAAAGAAGAGTTCTTTTTGTATTCAATCTCTGCCAAACAGAAAATATCCCTAGGAAGTATCCAAGTGTTGTAATCCTATTTAAAATTGGTATCTGAGGTAGGAATTTAAAGCTAGAAAGGTGGAAAACCATTTGTATCGGTATTCACTCTATAAATAGGAAGATGAGAGGATTAGAGGAGGTTGATTTATGTAATTCTACAAGCTACTTTTGTAAAAAAAAAAAAATCTATTAGTAATATACGGTTGCAACAAAATTCTTTCTCACCTGAGATTCATCATGTATCCTTGTACCTATTTTTCCTACAAGCTCTTTTTATCTTCTTTCAGATTACTTTGTATGTAATTACTTGGAATTCATGGTTAAACATGCTCCAACTTCCTTTATGCATCTAGTATACTGCTTAAGTTATGTTTTGATGAGAATACACATGCTGCAACTTCCATGAGAGATGTTTTATATGTGATTGAGTTTCCATACTGACTCCATGCCCAATGGTATCCATTTATTTGCATCTTTTACCTGCATAAAAAACATTCAAAGAACATTTAAGATTTAACCATATTTTTTTATCTTTATCTATTGAATATCATTCTTATCCTTGAGAGAGCCCTCTTAGGTTGGAAAGGCTAAGTTCTAGCCAAAATTAGGTTTGAAATAGTCTGAATTGACTATTGAAGCAGCCCATCAGCCTCAATTTAGTGATAACAAGGTGCATTCCTGAAGACTGAAGGTTGGGGTTTCATGCCTTTGGGGTGTGCTCATGCGCTCAAAAGGGCTCAAGGAGGGAACAAGGCACATTCCTGAAGGTTGAAGGCTGAGGCTTCATGTCTTCAGGGCATGAAAATGTACTAATCAGTTTAGTAGGGTGCATGGCGCATATTGGAAGGCTAAAGGGTTGAGCTTCAGGTATTTGGTATGCGATAGTGCGCTTAAGGAGGGCACACTTCTTCGAGCTGAAGGAGTTCTCTCAAGGAAGACTTGGTTATTTTAGGGTGTAACTTGGAGCAGGGAAGGGCCTTCGTGATTTCAAAGTGTTAAGTCCCAATATTAATAGTGTAGTCCCTTATTATGTTAGTGTATCCCCCCTTATTTTTATTTTTGTACCCCTGTAACCCCCATATTGTCATTATTGTGCCCTTACATTATTATTGTTAGGTCGTCAAGGATTACATTATGGCCAAATGGACTCATATTTTTAGAAATGAGGTTTTTTCATTTGTATCATCCAAGATTTGTTCATTCATGTAATGTATTGGAGGTTTCCTCCTCAAAGTGGCTTATTTCTAAGCGGTTGATATCTCTTTTCTTCTATTTTTGGAGCTTTTTTCACAACATTTGGTATCAAAGCTTTGGATTCTAGGGTTTTGTTGCTCCAAACAGGTCATCATGGAATTTGCGCTATAATTTTTTTTCTATGAAGGTTCAGAAGCTGAAATTTTTAGAGTACGAAGACGAAATCCTGAGGAACATCGTCGCAACATTTCAGAGCTTGATTCGAAATATTTTCGGAGATATGATCTGTGGAAGTTAGGGATTTTTGCAGGCTCCTGAATTTCACTTAAAAAGGTCAACGCAAAATTTTCGCTATAAATTTTTTTTCTACGAAGGTTCAGAAACTAAAATTTTTAAAGCACAAAGCTGAAATCCTGAGGAAAAATGTCACAAAATTTCAAAGCTTGGTTCACAACAGTTTCAAAGATAAGATCTGTGGAAGTTAGGTCTTTTTCAGGCTCCCGAATTTCATCTCAAAGAGGTGATCGTGGGAAAAAATTCATAGCTCTCTCTCTGAGCATCAGATTGGAATTCTGTAAAATGTGACTGGAAGTATACAGACTATAGTTTTCTTTCTATAAATTTCAGAGCCAAAGGAGAAAATAGTGACATGTGGCAAGTCGTACAAGTTCGCTCTACTGAACCAATCCATAATTAGGTCATTGTGGGATATTAGACATAACTTTACCTTGAAGAATCCAAATCAAGTCAGACCTGTGGCATTTGAAAGAAGCTTCAAAGGACTACTAAAAGGCCTAATTTTAGATATTGAGGATTTGCAAGTATAGAGATAAGTCTTTTGAATATCGAGCTCCTCAAAAGAAAGAAAAATGTGTGTATTTGGTTTTTAAAATTGCATAACGTTTGTTTGAAAAAGAAGTTTGAAGTGATTCCAAGGGCATATTTTGGAATTTTTATCAGTATTTGGTTCTAGAATGCCTCCAAAAAATAATTCCATACCCATTAAGCCCTCAAAAATCTATATTATGACGCATGAAGACGAAGAATTGCAGTATGAGATATCAAAATTACGGTACCAAGTGCAACAAATTTCGATCTTACGAAGAGCAACCAAAGATTACATAGATGGTTTAAAAGAAGAAATGGAGGCTAATTTGGATGGTTTTAAGAATCAAATAATAGCTAATATGGATGATAAATTAGTGGAAGATCACATCGAGCATCAACAACAAGTTCTCCAACTCTCAAAGGATAATCTAACTTTGGTGCAAAATCTAATGAAACAATAGGAAGATCAACATCACATCGAAAGAAGTTTTGAAGAAGTCACAGAAACAAGAACTCAAAAAGTACAATCGATTTCAGAGTATCTCAGCAAGTGGAAGAAATTTCCTGTAGAAGATTCCACATGGGAGGATGAGAATTTTATACAGAAGCATCAAGAAATAATCAAGCGTTGAGGACAACACTTGAGTGAAGGAGAGGGGCATATTAAGTCCCTATATTAATAGTGTAGTCCCTTATTATGTTAGTGTAGCGCCCCTTATTGTTATTTTTGTACCCCTATAATCCCCATATTGTCATTATTGTGCCCTTACATTATTATTGTTAGGTCGGCTAGGATTACATTGTGGCCCCATGGACCAATATATATAGAAAGGAGGTTTTGTCATTTGTATCATCCAAGAATTGTTCATTCATGTAATGTATTGGAGGTTGCCCCCTTGAAGTGGCTTATTTCTAAGGCATTGATATCTCTTTTCTTCTATTTTTGGAGCTGGTTTCACAACACAGAGTGCACCAAACTCTAGGGAGGGCGCATGGCACACTTCTAAATAGTGAAGGATCACCTTTCAAGGCTTTAGAGTGCGCTGATGCGCTCTTGGCCTTAATTGGCTCATCTGGAACCAAAATTTGTCTAAGCAAAAAAACCACATGCGACACATACTAACTCATCGATAAAACTTAGAAACACAATGAATATACATCAAAATTTCACTTTATGCACATTAGCCTAGTATAAACGGTAAATTGTGTGCGATTGCAACCCAAAAGTGTCATTTTCCAACAAGAAAGGTGTTGTGACCATGAAACACACATCAAGATGTTCTAATTGATCCAACGAAACTTGAGAAGAATTAAGAACACTTAAGAAATATGAAACCATACAAAAAGACACTTAATGATGGAGGTGACACATGATGTGACCGTGAAGTAGGCTCCAAAATTTGAATGTAACGGAATTTTGGAAGGTGTTGTAGCAACGAAAACAAAATATATATCTCAATTCAATGTTTTTTTTGGCAAGCCCAGTTTCTTTATTCAATTAAAGTGGTATTTACATCACATATGATTAGAAAGTCCTATATATTACCTTGGTCTACCAGTATGGAAACTATACCAAAGGAAGAATTTGAGGCTTGAACAAGAGTTCATCAAACTTGTTACACAGTAATTTGTCACCGTCCCTACCATTCCCCGTCCCGCACAATGGAGGACCCATAACGTGACCTGTGAACACTGTCATGCACTGAAAACATCATCATTGCATCCCTCTGAGTATGAGCTTCATTTCCCCTTGAGACATCTCCTTGCAAAATCCATGAAAAACAGCTCTTTTGCATTGGCGCGGGTAGACAGTTCAGTACTCGCGCCACTCAGGGAAATCCTGTAAAGAGGTCGCGCCACTTGGCGCTCCGTCATAGAGCAGCAATCGCGCCACCCATTTTAGGGACTGTTTTTTATATATGGATGGCGGAAGTTGAGTTCAAACAAACTCACAACCACTGCCTATCTTGAGTTGGGAGGCTTGGCTACGGGAGTTCTATGGAAGGGAAGTAGTTTTGCCACCTTCTATGGAACCTTCCTTGTTGATAGGGCCAATCCCATAATAATAGGGATCCCAACTCCCCCCTTCCCCATCTATAAAAGCTTGCTCAGATCCATGGCAAGCTAGTCTTGAAGTGCTGAAGCTTTGCATCTCCCTATTCCCAAGTGCCTTTGTGCTGTAAAGAATCCCTTCTTTCCTTTAAGGCCCATTCAAGCGAGGAGACCATTGTTACGAGACTCTGGAGAGGTTTCCCTTTCCTTGGCGAGCTTTGCGAGACGTGGACGACCGGAGACCCGGTCGAAGGAAGCTGCGACGTCAGAACTTGGTTGTAACTTCTATTCGTTTATCATTTTAATAGATGACTATGATTATGGTTCCACTCCTTTTCCATTATGTTAATGCGAGTAATATCTTTTCTGACCGATGTTTAGTTACGTATGCTGGTTCCTATGCATGTATCTGTTCGTCTCTTCTGTGTGCAGGTGTTCATCCACGGAGATCGTGGAAGGATTGTGATCTGCCAGGGCTGAAGGATGGGGACATCTCTTCTTCAGATCTAGCGTTGGAATCCAGGTAGGCTCTTATCCCAAGTCTTTCATTCGTAACTAGGAGCTTGCGTCATAGCATTGTTTGTTTGTTGCTAGACCCCTGCTGGGCTAGTAGGGATCGCCTCTGTCCGCAGAGGGGATTTACCTTCTCAACAAATTGGCGACTCCGCTGGGGAACGTCCGGTTTTCCTTGTCTCGTTTATGATTGGTTCGCTTTGATTGTTTCTCCTTGCTTGATGAACCTTCTGGGTTGGGTTCTTTCATTATTTTAGCCTTGTGGTTTGTTTAGCTTGTGTTGGTCTTTTTCTCAGATTAGCTTGTTTTTTAGTTTTCATTGAAGAATTCGACTGGCGCGGGTTTTTACCTGACAGTCGCGCCACTTGGCGCGTGTTGCATTTGTCTGTCTCGCGCCACTCGGCCTCCGGCGCTAGTTTCAAGGCCACAGTCGCGCCACCCCTGTGACTTTTTTGAATTTCTTCAATTTTTGGCTTTCTGAGCTTGACCAATACTTTTCTTCTTGATTTCCCGATTGTTTGAGTGCATTGGAGCCTGGTTTGACTGGAATTCACCGCTATCCTTTGGTTGTTTGCCTCTATCTATCGGTTTCACGATTTGAGCCCTAGGGCATCTAGTGGCATAGTGAATCGAGCCCTCCTTGGGAGTTTAGGTGTCTTGATTGTCCCGTCGACTTGTTGCTTAACCCTCCATGCCCTCTTAGCAGTCTTTGATTGTTTTGTTGCGTCTTTTGAGTGATTGTTCGTTCTTTCATTCAGGATTCGTTTGCCCTTGCTTTGGACCCAGATCACACGGTCCATTGGGGTGTTTTTGAGTCTTTCTTCGATTGGAGAGACTTTGGGTCGATTTAGAGATTTGGTTGCTTGCTTGGTGAGTGAATGTTGTTTGCTTTGCTCTCTTAGTTATCATTTCTCTAATTGTTCCTTTTGTTTTCAGTGCACATTAGCCATTAGACATTGAAAATTTAAAAAAAAAATATAATCTCTTTTGTTTTTTTTTAATTAGTGCAAATTGTCATCTTTTCCGTATCACTAGTGATTAGTGTTTGAATGAAAAATGTGCAATTGCATTAGTTGCATTAGAGACATTCTTGTTTGTATTCCTTTCATTTCGTTTGTATTAAAGCTCTCAACTCTCATTTAACTAGTTTTCATCGAACGAAATGTTGCATCGTGGCATATAGCTTGCATTTAGGAGACACTACATACGATAAGGCCTGGAAATTGAAACTTAATTGAAGATCAACCGTAAAATTCATTCAATTAACCTAAGGCAACATTGGAACTTAACGCAACATATTTAGAAGGTCTAGGCTAGAGACGTGTTCCGGCGTCGTTAAACCTAGCAGCTGTCGTCCGCCTATTGGCTTTAGACAGCACTAGTACGGACTTGCGCTCCCCGTACCGTCGAGTATATAAAGGGAGACCCCTATAGGTTTGCAATCCTTTATCCACAGGAAGCCGAGTCTGTCGCCTTTTACCCGTGATACACCGAACACAGCATTCGGGGAGACTACCTGCACGTACGGAAAGTCCTTGGTCGATTTCTGTTTCATTATTGAAACCAAGGTGTATATTGCAGTTCACGGATATTTGGTACACCCTTTGTGCCTAGTTTTTCCCGAGCAGTCATTTGGTCTTTTCTGACTCCCTAAACTTGAAAAGACCGTCAAGCGCTTGTCCTTTCACGCTTGTATCAACTCTGAAAGAGATAGAGTCATCATTTTATCGTTTCTCGACTCTTAAAACATGAAACGGTAGAATTTGTTTATTTTCCAATGTGGTAAAATCAATCTCCCACGATAACACACCCGTTTAGATTGCTTGTGACTGTTTGATCGTGTGTCTTAATTCATTTTCAGCCCGTGTGTGTGTGTGCTCTCTTCTTCTAGTCTTTTGTCACGGTGGCGGAACCCTCGGTTTCGTCTACTGGTAGTCCTTACACGGACGATTCTTCAGAGGCTTCGGAGCCTTCTGTTGAACCACAGCAGCCTGTTGTTTCCGAGTTCCCTGACGGGGGACCGGTCCTCGCCGAGCAACCCTTTGGAGAGCCAGTTGACTTCCACTGGCCCTTTTCGGACCCTCTGTCTGAATTGAGATTGGGAGCTGATTTCCCTTCTCTTACATCGGGTTCACCGTTTTTTGCTGCTGTTTTTCCTCCTAGTCCTCGCCGTCTTCTGCGTGATTTAACGGCAGGATCAACCATGAGTGATTCTGGTGAGGAAATTCCCGGGTCTGATGACTACCAGCGCATCCCTCGTAGATTGTTTGAGGGAGATGAGTCTGAGCTGGCTACCACATCGTCAGCTGGTCCTTCTTTGCCACAGGGATACAGATCTCTGGGTCAGATTATCTCAGCTGCCGCCTCTATGGGAATATCATCTCCTGCTTCGAGGCCAGCTGCCACTACACCCGGGGTGTCTCCTTCGACGCCCGTCACTTCTGTTCCCGTGCGGCCCACTGTTTGTGTAGCTGCCTCTTCTGCTGTTATCTCAGCCACCAGGGCTGGGCCAACTCCCGAAGACATTTATCTAGCTACTGCTATACCGGAGAATATCTCTCCGGAGGAGTATCGGTTGTTTTTACAGCAGCCGAACGCCGGAGCTGGACAGCTCCCCCAGGATCCTTATCGGTCTTTCTTTTCGCACTATGCACAAGACGGCACTCCCGTGTATGGTTTTCCGGGTCAGCTCGACGAGCATGGGGACATTTTGCGTCTTCCTGCTCCTGAGGCTTATCTTTATGTTCAAGGTTTACCGTACAACCAGGCTCAGAACCTGCAGGCACAACCTTTCCAAGGTCAACCTGCAGGCCAACCTGGCTATCAGTACGACCCACAGGGACAGCCCAATCAAGGCTACTCTGCGGGCCAGCAAGGGCCATTCTATAATCCGCAAGGACCATATTATAACCCTGCTGGTCAACCCGCCACTTCAAACTGCACAATGTGACCGACGATGGACTGAGGGGCAACTGTTCTCTACCGATGCAACCGCAGTATCCTGTTGTCTCTAACGTTGCATATCAGCCAGGACCACCTTATGGTTCTGCTTCAGGTCAAACTGGTTTCCAGCAAGCACCTGGTCCTGTTCCACCACCAGGCCAACCGGGTCATCCGGTACAACCTGGTGTCCCGCCTCCAGGCCAACCAGCTTATTCGGTGCAACCTGGGGCTCATTTACAACCGGCCGCCAAGAACCGCCACTTCATCTCGGGTCAACCCGTTCATTCAGAGCGCCTCATCCGGGTCACCCGTTCATTCAGGAGCGCCTTCATTCAGTCAACCCCGTTCCTATCCAGGCCAGCTCCCCATTTCTGCTCTCTGCCACTACCAAGCTTTCACTAATGCCGCAACATAAATCAAATGCTCTACGTACTGTGCTCCGTTGGTGGTTCCACTTATCGCCAGCCCACTATCCAGCTTATTCATGGTCAATCTCAACCGAACTATAACCACTGTGGGGGCTCTCAGTATCCTCCTCCTCACGGTTCTAACTATGCTCAGCAGCCAAATCCAAATGCTGCTTATACAGGGCAAACGCCTAATCAGGGCTCGAACCCTGGTTATCAGGCCCCACACAATGGTTACCAGCAATCAAATCAGTCTGGCTATACGAATTATGCCCCTCACGGCCAGAATCCTACGGGACAGAACCCCTGGGGGCAAGGATATTCACAACCATCGTGGAGCATGGGTACCGGACCTTATTCTGGGACTGGCACGGGAATTAACCCTCCATTGCCGTTCCTGGCTACCTTGGACTTGCCGGACGTTTCAAAGTTGACCAATGATCCGATTTCTCATAATCCACATTGGCCTCCGGTTCCAACCAAGATACCAGGAGATTGTCCCAAGTTTGAGGGCAAATCTGGAGAAGACCCCTAGGCGCATGTGATGACGTATCACCTCTGGTGTTCGTCTAACTCTTGGACAGACGATTCAGTTCGTTTGCGTCTTTTCCAGCGTACGTTAACAGGAGCTGCTGCTAAGTGGTACATAGAGCTGTCCCGTGGTATTTTTCAGGATTTCAACTCGTTAGCTATGACTTTCCTCACGCATTTCCAGTTACCAGTCCGGTATGAGACTGGGACGCACCTCCTGTCTTCTCTGAAGCAGGACTCGGCCACTCACATTTCGGATCACATCCATGAGTGGCGGCGCCGTCGTCGACTGATCAAGTTTCACATACCTGATCAGATTTTGACTCACTGGTTCACCACCTCCTTTGTGAACAAAATCGCTCAGGATATCGCAATGGGAGCGTGTGTGACGGAGGAAAAAGCTATCGCACGTGCCCAGTACTTGGATCTTGTTTATTCACAATCCGGCACGCTTTATGACATCCTGCCTGATGCACCACGGCCCGGAGCCAAAAAGACCCAACCCACCCCTTCCGTGGATGGTGTCATTGGTTCCGTTTCTCAAAATTCGCAGAAGTCTTCGAATGGGAAGCAGAAGGCTAATTCTTCCAACGATCCCTCTGCCAAACCCGCCTCATCCGATTCTGGTAAAACCTCGGAGGTAAATGCCGTTCAGGCCAATCCTGCGGACAAATCCTCCAAGGGGAAGAAAAAGGGCAAAGGCAAATCCAGATCCGATGCCCCAAAACCGGAATCTAAATCCAAGTTTGAGGATGGCTCACAACGTAAGCCGAAATTTCCTTGCCTCATCTGTGAAGGTGACCATTACACTAAAGATTGTCCAAGACGATCCGAAGTCAGTCAACTTCTTAAAGGCTCAAAGGGAACTCCGGCTGTTTTAAAGGAGCCGTTTCCATCTCAGCAGACCCAGATGGTCGAACAAAGTTCATCATCCGCACCGTTTGGGTCTCAAGTTTTCATGATGAAGACTAATGCACCTATCACTATCGCTACGAGGTCCAAGGATTACAATAATCAGCAGCAGGCACCCGGGAAGGCTGTGGCGGATGGACCGCCTCCCGCACCTGCTTCTGGTTCATTGGAAATTGAGAAGCCGACTCTCGAACCCGTTGTGAAACCACCTCCCAAGGGTGTTCTTCGGAGATCCTCTTATAATCCAAACGCCCGTGCCGCCCAACATTACAGGATTGTTGAGGATCTGGCCCAGGCGCCATGTGCCATGTCTGCACTTGAGGTTCTTCAAAGTTGTCCTTCACAACGGAAGGCTTTGCTGTCTGCCATCGGTGGCATTGACCCCGCCGATTCGAGCCTTCTCACCTTTGATCTGGAGAATTTTACTCCCCGGCTTCCACATCAAATCGCTTTGATTATTCAAGTCAGGATTAACGGCCTGGACGTTCATAGAGCCGTCGTAGATGAGGGTGCATCTACTTGTGTTATGTCCTCCGCTTGTTGGAGAGCCATTGGTTCCCCAACTTTATCGTCATCTCCCAATGCCCTTGAGGCATTTGATGGCCGGGAATCTAAACCCCTGGGAGTTCTCGAGAGTCTGGCGATTACATTACAGGGAAAAACCGTCAACGTGGAAGTAGAAGTAGTTGACGCTAAACTCAACTGCAACATACTTCTTGGCCGCAGCTGGACCCATGCCATGCTCTGCGTGCCGTCTACTGTCTTTCGATTCATCAAGTTCCCTCACGAGGGCAAGATTGTCACAGTAGACCAGTTGTCATTTTTTACCTCGAACTCCGAGAACAACGTGCCGTATGTGGATCAAATTCCGAATCCACCAGACAGCATAGGACCTGGTCTTTTCAAAGACCCAATCCTCATGGGTATTTTCCCTGCGCCGCCACCGAATACCGCTCAAGTCAACATGTTGTCCAGGACTGATGACCCCTGGCTGATTCCTACACCTGAGCAGGTATATGAGTTTGGAGAATCCATGCCTTTAACGCCAGTAGAGATCAGCTACTGTGAGATTGTTGCCGCATCGGACCCTCCACCTCCTCAGCATGCTCCGATGAGCATGGCTCTTGACGTCTACTCACAATCCCCCTGGCTTGGTCAGGCTGATTCGCCTGATCCTCTTAGAGAGACTTTTCCCTCAGATAAGGCTATAATTGAAACTATGTCTCTGGAGGAGCTACCTTGGGGCGATGGGCATCATCGTTCCTCGTTTATGCCTAGCTTGGGGGCAATGACGGATTGTCTCGAGCGCTATGCTACTCAGGTCCCTTCCCCGCCTCTTCAAACACCGATTTTGACACATGAGGTCTTTTCGGAAGGCAATCTGAGTAACATTACTCAAACGATTCCTATCAACATCTCTGTTAAACCAGGGATTGTTGAGGATATTCATGTAGGTGTGACCTGTTCTCCCAGGGAGATTCAAGTCTGCACCGAGCTGTTCGAATTATGAAGCATGATGCAACGAGGACAGTTCCTTTAAGTGTGTCAACCTCGTTAAAACAATGAAACATGAGCACGTCCAATTCGAGTTTTGATAGATTTAGTTCAAAATCTTTTTTTTTCAAACTTCACTCTATTTTCCATAGACTGAAGCTTGGGGGGCATGCGCCTCGAATTGAGACATCATGCCGGGGGCATGCCCGTCTTGTGTGTACATAGGTGTGTGATTGTCATTTGTGTGCATGGTGTGGTGTGCTTTGTAAACTTTTTCTGCTGATCGGGCCTTCCTGGTTGTGCAGATGTCTACTCATCCATTTGTTGGTTTCGCGGACGGTGCCTCCCGCAGTACCAGGAATCTGTCTTCTGCAGCCTGGGTAATCTATGATCCTGCTGGTGAGTTGATCGACCTGCAAGGTGTTTGTTTAGGGCGTACCACGAACAATATCGCGGAATATAGCGCCGTGTTGGAATTATTAACCGAGGCAGTAAACCTTGGTATCCGTGAATTGCTCGTGTACCTAGATTCACAGCTTGTAGTGTTGCAGCTGAACGGGCACTATTCGGTAAGAAAACCGTCCATTTTACGATTGTATTTGCGTATTCGATTACTGGAAAGGAATTTTGAATATATTACATATCATCATATACCCAGGCATTTGAATACATTAACAGATGCAGTAGCAAATTTGGTGTTAGATAGACATTTGCGCAATTTATAAATCATCATCACATGTAAAGAAGACTCATCCAGAAATAGATATGTATATATAGATATCGAAATGTTTACATAGAAGTGTGTCACATAAAACTCAAAAAATATACATAAGTGTCTTAATACATCCGGAGACACTGAGTCTCTCAAAAAATAGGTGTGGCTAAATCCTAGAGACTAATCAGCATGGTGCTCATGATAGCACGTTACTGCACGCACTAGCCGCCTCAGGATTCGGTGGAGCCGATTTGGGACTCTCACCGTATGGCGCTGGTACTCCATCGGTACATCTGACAGTCGGGCATAGTCTGGGATCCCATGAACGATCCCCTCAAGGTTCTGAACCAGTGCCTCTCCTCCGGCACCTTCCCCCTGGATCTCAGGGGCGAGCTGTGTCCTCCGGAAGATGGGAGACATCCCGGCTGGTCTCTCAGGTCCTACATCTGCATGCATGTATATTTGTGTTTAGACAACTATGTATTAACAAAAAATCATATAAACATAAAATCAAAGACATGAGGACCTACCCAGCTCTTCATCCCAGTGGTCTCCTTCTGGTAGCGGGAGATCCGGGTCCCCTGCAAAGTCAGTTCCCGCATAGGGCCAATCTTCCACAACGATCAGTTGGCGCCGTATCCATCTGAAGAACTCGGGCTTCCAGGACATCTGTTGCCCGCCTCCAGATCTGGGCATCAGTGCTGCCCAGCGAGCCATTCTTGGCTCTCGTGGTGCTGGGCTCGCCACAGGGGCCTCTTGGCCCTGGAAGGTTGGTATGCGTTCCAGAATAAACGACACCAAAATGGAACCATACCCAAACTGTTTCAGTTTGCCCTTTTTGCACTTTGTGAGCTGTCTTTTCATGTTAATAGTGACAGCTGTTGCCCAGTCATACAGTCGGGGACCCATGCATTCTGAGGCTAGTAAGAGTTGTGTTTTTGTAGCCTCGTGCGGTGCCTGCGATCCAGCAGCCCGCGTAATGGTGTGGAGTACAACTCTCAGTGCTAGGTCAGGGATGGTCGAGATGTACACCTTCTTACTCCCTGTTCCTGTTTGTGCCCCACGGCACACCCGCGCCATTACTTCTTCCATCTTCTCCCCTGATGGTCTGCTCCCAGTCAATACAGGGATTGGACCCCTGCGGGATAATCCAGTAACAAAGTAAATGTCGGTGACCTCCAATTCCAACACCTGGTCTCGTATTCTGAATACCTGGTCATTTTCATCCCAGAGGTTGATCAAATATTGGAGGAGCTCAGGCTGAGCTCGTAAGCATGGCGTGAGGAAGAATTTCTTTAAACCACAATTCCTTAGAACATTCATGCAATTTTCATTTTGCATGTCTTCTTCGTCCTCATCTCCGTGTTCCCGTTCTTTCCATTCAATCACCATTTTGACTGTTTATCTGCATTCACATGGTTTAAAACCTTTAGTTAGATCTTCTGTGAGCTCAAAAATTCAAAAATTTTGGCATAAATAGAGGTTTTTTAGGCGGAAATTTGGGTTGCGCCGCTGGCGCGACTGTCTTGCTAACAG
This sequence comes from Pinus albicaulis, assembly GCA_034641835.2. Taxonomy (NCBI): domain Eukaryota; kingdom Viridiplantae; phylum Streptophyta; class Pinopsida; order Pinales; family Pinaceae; genus Pinus; species Pinus albicaulis. Next base: position 1,119,539,645 of record CM076578.1, on the reverse strand, counting down.
TCGCGCCATATGGCGCGGGCCCTTTGATAGAAAGAGCTCAGTGGCGCGGGTCCGTGCCCGATACCCGCGCCACTTAGGCCGGCCCTAAAAATTCAAGAATGCCCTTACAGAGCTGGTTTTCTAAGGGAAATCATTAAAAAATACATGGAAAGAAAGAGAAAGAGAGCGCCTCTTACCTGTCACAGACGAGACGCTGAATGGTTGCCTGGATCAGTCGCAATCGCCGTCAGAAGATTCTGCTCCAAATGAACCACTGCTACTCTCCACAAGGTAAATAGTAAAAAGTAATTTCATTTTTTACCATTGGACGTATTTATAACTTTTCAACGTTAAAATGTGTTTTAAAAGTTATTTCTTGTCAAATATTTGCATGTATTATGTCAAAAATGGATTTTACGCTTGTTGGGTATGTGCAGTGACAGGTTTTTGCGACTTAACAGGTGGAAACGAGTTGTATTTTATACTTTTTCGGACTCGGTAAATACACGAAAAAGTCACTCTGGAGTCATCTTTCAGCTCTTTTCTGACTCTCTAAATATGAAAAGATTGCCGAGGCCCTTGTCGTTTCGATCTCGTTAAAATGGACACGAATCGACATTCACCCAGTATACGTTTAACCCTTTTTTCGGGCTGGGCTGGATCGATTACGAAAAAGGAATACCCTAGCCTATCGCGACTAGGAGGTTTTCCCGGATATTGTTTTCTACCTTTTCGGATCTGGGGAACTATTTACGAAAAGGGACCGGTGGAGTTTTCTTTTCCGCCGTCTTTTCAAACTCTCTAAACATGAAAAGACGCCGAGTTCTTCCTTTGTCAGACTCGTTAAAACCTGATGACATTGGATTCCGTCGCAATGACGTTCTCCGAGTTTCTCCTTCCTAAGACTCGTTAAATGCACTAGGATGGATTCGCCCGAAGGGCGGACTTATATTACAAGCATATGCTATCCCCTTCAAGCTTGTCATCAAAAATAATTGGGGTACTCGCCAGAAATGGTGGGGGAAAAATGGAACCATCGTCGTTATCGTCGGCGGTATGTCGCTCTTGAACATGGCACTTGTCTGCATTCGTGTCGGGTTGGGGACATCTCATCTCGTTGTTTCACTTTGCTTCCATGGGTTTGGGTAATCTCTTTTGACCTCTCATCTGTTCACCGCCTCGTCGCCATGACCTTTGATCTGTTGATGTCAAATACTGCCAAGTCCATTGCCGTGCCGTTTATATGTTCAAGAGAAGTTGGCCTCTGCGAATATCAACCTCCCTCTGTTTCTCATATGATCCTAATTCACAACAAAACATTATGTTCCTCTGTCTCGTGTCGATGATGTGGGAATCATTATGGCCCACCTTCGATCAAGATCACTTCCTGTCGACTTCAACTCATTATCCAGGAAGCTGGTCTAGAGACTCCTGATGGTACCTTGGGGCCTGCATGCCTTAATGGCAGGTTCGTCGCATTCGACGAGAGGTTTTCATTATTGACCTCCGATCGGATGATTCTGCGGGTGTTCGACGTCAGCTCATTTATTCACACGCCGTGGATTGTACCCGTAGTACCTTGAGGACCATTGTCATTATTGGTGGTTCCTCTCGCGTCTGTTAACGGCTTTCATCATTGGCTGGTAATCAGGCGATGTTCTTGCATGTTCGACATCAGCTCACATATTCGCGTGCTAGAACTTGTACTTATTTGGGTCGAGATGGACCGCAAGACCCTGGATTGTGTCTGTTGTAATCCAGGCTGCGATTGTGGATTATTGTCATTATGTACATGACTCAATGATTGGATGGCTGCGACCATACCTGAGTCTATTTGTTTGATCTTAGTTGGATGGCTGCGCCCATACCCTAGATCCGGATTATAGCATACTCTGTTCGGATGGCCGCGTCCATACCATATATATACATCATGTACTTGAGATATCAGTTGTATCTTTCTGTGCAGGTTTTCCGACGGCGGGCCTTCAGTTGGACATGTTCTCGTAAAGCATTTCACCCCTCTCTCTCTCGGGCCTCATGCTTTAGGGGACATCTGTTACACAGTAATTTGTCACCGTCCCTACCATTCCCCGTCCCGCACAATGGAGGACCCATAATGTGACCTGTGAACACTGTCATGCACTGAAAACATCATCATTGCATCCTTCTGAGTATGAGCTTCATTTCCCCTTGAGACATCTCCTTGCAAAATCCATGAAAAACAACTCTTTTTGCATTGGCGCGGGTAGACAGTTCAGTACTCGCGCCACTCAGGGAAATCCTGTAAAGAGGTCGCGCCACTTGGCGCTCTGTCATAGAGCAACAATCGCGCCACCCATTTTAGGGACTGTTTTTTATATATGGATGGCGGAAGTTGAGTTCAAACAAACTCACAACCACTGCCTATCTTGAGTTGGGAGGTTTGGCTACGGGAGTTCTATGGAAGGGAAGTAGTTTTGTCACCTTCTATGGAACCTTCCTTGTTGATAGGGCCCATCCCATAATAATAGGGATCCCAACTCCCTCCTTCCCCATCTATAAAAGCTTGCTCAGATCCATGGCAAGCTAGTCTGGAAGTGCTGAAGCTTTGCATCTCCTATTCCCAAGTGCCTTTGTGCTGAAAAGAATCCTTCCTTTCCCTTAAGGCCCATTCGAGCAAGGAGACCATTGTTACGAGACTCGGGAGAGGTTTCCCTTTCCCCCGGCGAGCTTTGCGAGACGTGGACGACCGGAGACCCGCGCGAAGGAGGCTGCAGCGTCAGAACTTGGTTGTAACTTCTATTCGTTTACCACTTTAATAGATGACTATGATTATGGTTCCACTCCTTTTTCCATTATGTTAATGCGAGTAATGTCTTTTCCGACCGATGTTTAGTTACGTACTATCAAGATGTTCATGATATGCCTAATAAAATAGAAAAAAAACATAGGCCCATAGGCTATGCAAGATAAAACAACTAACTCACATCAAATGTAAACTTCCTTAGAAATAACAATACTTGAGTGACCAATTCCCATGTGCTAGAGGAGCGAGATCATTTGGAGGAGGATCAAGATCATGTAGGAGGGCTCTCTCAATGCGTTGTAAGCAATGATCCATTATTTCATACAGTAAATGTTGTTCCCCCATCCTAAGGAGGATATCATCATGCTTTTCATTCCATGTGAATAATACTTTACCCAACACTTGATTGAGATGCTAATACAACTCCACAATGAGTAAATATTGGTTGCACTACCCTCTGTGTGTGAAATATTAGGTATCTAGTTGGGGATAGACTCAAGCACCTCAATGTCTGCTATATATTCACACTCATCTTCCACCTCCAATTCAATATTCTCAATTTCTTGTTATACTGACAATGGAGTATTAACCTTGCATCTTTCTAACACTGCATGTGATCTAGCTCGGGCATGCACATTGTTGAGTCCATCACAAACCTAGACCCCTCTTCCAGAGCATGCTTTATGATGAGGCATGCTCAATAAGGATAAATTTCATCAAACAAAAGTCAAACAGAGTGAGGATCCTAGGTCAGAAGAGATGAGAATAATAACCTAGGGGGTGAGAATGTTGCTTCTCTAAGGAAGAGACCCCACTGAGGATGAAGTACAAGATATTGGAGTAATAAATAAAAATAAAACATTGAAAAAAAGTTACCTACAACCCAATAAGACTAAAAAGATAATGGAAACCATTTTCACCTGTTGCGCATAAAGAAACCCACCAAATATTTCTCCCCAAACAAGAAAAACACTATCCAATTGATGAGGGGTTGTGATAATAACCCTAACAAAAAATAAAGCAGGATGCAAAGGAGAGGCACTAGGGCGAGGGAGAGGGGGGGTGTCCTTCCACAAGCATTGATTTAATAACCTAATAAGCTCACACAGAGATATTTTAATGTTTGCTAAACCCAATGCTGATTAAATTTCTTCCTAGAAAATATGAATCGGGTAAAATTCCTTGGTGATGCATATAGCTAACCAAACCAAATTTGAAAATGAAATTCCTTGAATGGAATTTGACTTTCGTCTGAGGTAATTAATTGCATAATCAAAGCAGGGAGATATGATAATGCGCAAGCCCATCACTATATTGTCCCACGATCCCATCCAACGATAGAGGCTCATCCCAATTGTGAACATTAAACATGTTTGAATGAGGCGCGTGTGTGGAGTCCAATGAACCAACCCCACTACCATCACCCTCATCATTTCGAATGTTTCCCGACGTGCTTGAATTTGAATATTGAGTGGACACCCATTGAGGAATATCTCAATTAAGTGTTACAACTATGCATAAATAAGATATTGACATAATTCTTGGGTTACCATGGTTTGGAAAATTGAGTACCTTCATTTTAAACACATAAAATATTTTTGATGGTTTTCATACAAAGAAGAAGATTACATTTCAAGAAATTACAATGAAGCCATATTTGAAATTACCTTCATCAAAAGACATTAAAAATATATTAAAAGTAATCCTAATGAAAATCAAAAGTCAATATAAAGGATGCAAAAAGAAATTGATAGAGATCATAGATAAATATGGAGAAATTTATCACCTCAATAACCATAATCAGAACTTGATCACATAGATTAAGAAGCTTAAGCATAATAAAAAGTCACTGGAAAACAATCTAGAACCATTCATTTAGAAGGAAGCATAGAATCCCTTAGCTAAATAATCCAAGCTGAGAAGTGAATAAATACAGGTCAAATCAACATTATAACTAAAGATGTTAATGCCATTGAAGTAAAAAATATATTTGGATGTTGAAGTACAATGGAAATTCTAAGTGGAAATATATTAATTGACCAAGAAACATCCATGCATGAAGAAATTCTTCTCGACATCAGAATCATAAGAATATATATCTTAACCTGTCAGTGTATCAATATCACTCAACAAAGAAACAATTGGCTTGTATTCCAAAAATATTGATGCCAACCCAATAAAGTCTAATGACAACAATTCATCGTGGAACTGCAATGTTTTGCAAAGGATTGAAGTGGGATAGTTAGATCTTTTTATGAATCAACAATTTTTCTTAGCACTCAAAGGTTCATATTGTCTCGTGTCATCCATTATTATAGTGCCAAGAACAAAGAATGATATGGAGATATTACAAGTCAGGGAAAAAAATGTCAAGTTTTTCCATTAATATGCTTTGAAAACAAGCATTTCTTAAGTGAAAGACAATGTAATAAATAAAAAATATAAATATCAATAAATAATTAATAATTAGTCAAGATACACATCTTAATGAAATAACACTCTTACCAAGATATTTATAGAGACTTCATTTGTAATTAAATCATATAATTTCTCATATATTAATTTAATATATTATTTTTTCCTAAATGGATTTCTTTAAATGATAAATATTTTGAATATATATTTGGTCAACTGAATTGGTTGTCGCAGTTAGTATTTTCAATAGTTGGAACAAAACAAAAAAGTGATATTGTGAAACAAACTCAGATCCATAGAGATGACTAGAATGAATAAAATCACTTGTTACTGTATGAAGGCCATATAAATTTGTGATAAAATTGTAGTAGTTGGGGAGAAGGTTGTGAATACAAAGTTAATGAACATGCCATTGAATGGTTTCCAAATTTCATGGGAATCATTTGAAAAATGTATTTGTGGTTTGGAAAAACTTCTCGACTTTGAAAGGATTTGGGATGATTGTATCCATGAGGAGACTTGGATGGAGTCAAGGGATGACAAGGAGGATGGTGATAAGAAGATAGCTCTATTTGGCGAGTCAAATAAAAGTAGAGGTAAATGATACAACAGAGATAAGGGAAAGAGTGAGAAGTCATCCTCAGAGTGAGGGAAGAATTGAATAATATCAAGTGCTTCGTTTGTCATAAGAACAATCATTATGCATAGCAATTCCCATAGAAGAAGATGAGTAAATGGGAGCAACAATAAAATCAGGTGGTAGCCTTTGCAGAAGCTTAGATGAGTGAGATTTCTTCCAGGTTCGAGAAGGATTTCTCATTGGTTTCTTTCCTTTCTACTAGCATGATTCAATGAATGCATGGTATATGGACAATGGGGCATCTCAACATATGGCATTAGCTTGATAGTTGTTTTTTGGTCTAAAAATGCAGGAATTAGGAGTACATGTAGAGTTTGGTGATGATTCCAAGTACCTAGTAACTCATTTGCAACACTAAGCTACACATTGTTTTGGGGACTATTTCTTCCTTAGGTGACATGCAAAATAAAATATGATATGCAATTTTACCAATATAATATTTGCATGCCAATGTATCAAATAATACGCTTTGCATACTATTGTCTCTATTTTTAGTTGTGGATAATGTTATTCTAAAATGTAAATCATAAATCCCTTACATTTAGGAAAATTGCATATTATTTTTATTTTAAGGGAAAAAATGAAAAAGAAAAAGAAAAACTTATTTGAAGATTTGCGGTAATAAAATCTCAATCATAAAAAAATAAAATACAAATTTTTGAACTCACCAAGTTAGAAAGTTTCACAAATGTTAAAATGTTAAAACCGAGCAATGATATTCAATGCCCAAAAAGTGAAAAAATGCATTTTCTAATGTTGAAATTGCAATTATATAATTCATATATTGTTAGATTGAAATTTCTCTTCTAAATGCAATTTAAAAAAAAAAAAAAATGATAGGACCATTTTCTCACAATAGTTTTATAGGGATTCAACATTGAGTAACAAAAAATATGGGGCAAGTTTGAATATGTACAATATTTTTCATTGATGTTATCATTTCAATCAATATTCATAACATATATGTTAAATTTTTTCCTTATTTTATTTTATGTACAATATCAATTTTATACTTTCTTTTGATGAGCAAGATTGTGACATACCCAATCTTTGTGTGGTGCCCTTATGCAATACGGTAGATGCTATTTCCTCATGGACTAAATCATTATTAAATTGAGTTAAATGGTGATGCATTGAATGGAAACTGAATCCATTTATGAAATATAATACATTAATGGACATCAAGGAATTGGGGTAAACATTTAAATGTTAAAATTTCACAAAAACATATTGGGTTGGTTACATGGATTTATTTGGATGTAACATTTTTTTTGCATTGGCTTGTTTGTTGTGTATAGTTGGAAACATGTTTAAATTTCCTAGTTAAAGAGAAATGACCAACATAATTTCTTATAGACTCAATGAAACACTGAATTGTTGTCAAACCATGATGTTGTTATTGAAACATGACAAGTTTGTTCTAAGTTTTTACTAATAAAAGTAAATTCTTAAAGTATCTCCATGAAGTGGGAAAGGTTATTTAGTTTTTTAAAATTTTGCATTTTCTCTCTAAAAATGCATAATAAATGTAACTTTATCTATTTTACATTTAAAATTCCTTTTTCTTAGTTTCTTAAATTTAATAGTTTGACAACCTACCATCCAAATCAAATCTAAAATACTCAGATATAAATTCTTTTTTCACTCAAACATATGGGTGTGGTGTTATTGAGCTTCTCTTTTAGTTAAGAAACAAAAAAATTCAATTGAATCATAACATTTCTGGTTAAAACTGACTTTTCATTTGCTTGCAATTGTAAATATTCTACGATAGTGGATGACTTTTACTGCAACATGTTGGAAAGGGTGGAACCCTTATGTGTCTATTGAAATGATTTAAAGGAGTTTGTATTTTTAAGAAATTGGAGGAATGTTAAATATCTTGAGATGACATTATTAAAATCAAGAAGAAATGTTGTGATTGATTGTATTGTTATTGATAGTTTAGAAGTTGAGTATAAAATTATATATTTTTAAAAGAGATGGATAAGTTCTTTCCATTAAGTAAATATGGTTTGAAGGCCATTTTTTTAACTATTGGTACAAATTCTTTTTCTACTTTACTTAAAAAAATAACCAAAATGATCTTAAAACCCCAACATCATTCTAATTACATATGGTAATTCTAACACAAATGATCGTATAAACCCTCTATAAAACCCCTAACATTTCTTCATATTTACATAACATAGAATACTTCTATAGAAGAATTAGTATTCAACCATTTTTCCCAACACAAAAACATTAGCATTTTCAATTTCTTGAACATGGGAAGTGAAAAATATTGGCTATGTCCTCGCTAATTTTATCAATCTTCAATGCTTGCTGCTCTGGGCCCTCCATGATGGGTGCCTCATGCTCTGCAGTCGTCCATTCATTATCTTCAATTATTAGAACTTCTAGATTAGGGATAATTTGTTCAAGTTTGAAAATCAAATGATTGAGTTCTCTTTGCACATGTTCCATATTATCCTGCAACAGACTAATTGTTTGGTGTAACAGAACAAGCTAATCTTGCTCTTCAATCTTCTTCATTTCTCCTTGCTTGACCAACAATTTGATTATAAATTCCATAATCGTTGTCATATGGACTAGATGTTGGACAACGCCATTGTTATTTGGATGTGACGGCTCCATCCCGTAATCAAAGTATACCTATATTCCTTTTGCACTGATAACAATATTGATTCATAACTCTGGAGTAGCATTGTTTTCTAATTCCTTTTTATAGCAACTCGAGACTGATCCTGCTCATCACATGTCTCTCTCTTCAACTGAATTTTGAAAATCTTCATACATTCTATTCATCAAACAATCATGTCCTAGAGTTGCTCCTCTACCATGATCCCCCCTCATCATTAAATCCTGAGGCTCCATTTTGGATTGCTACGTCTCAAAAGTAGGAGTTGCAACTGATCTCAATCCTCTATATTTAATGATCTTAGAGATACTAGTTGGATCCTTATAGAACCCATGATTATTTATGCTACCTTCAACATCATTTTATCCCTTTCATACTCGAGTTTATTGCAATGAGATACCATATCCATTAATGAACAGGGCTCAACATGAGGCTTGATGGATCTAGTGATATGAGTATCATATTTTCACATCCTTTCATATCTAACACTAATGAGGTTCTGCTTCAAACCAGCTAGTGTACAAGCCTTGGACACGTGATTCCTTGCTTCCATCACACGATCCCATCATTTAGGATTAATTACATACCACCGATTCAAGGTTGGAATTATCAACATGCCCCTTTAATTCTCCTTTGGGATTGCTCCCATTTAAAGTATTCTTTAATGCCCTTTATAGGAGTGAGAACCACTGTGCGTAAATTTTAAATTTGAATGTTCATGGGATATATTGGGTAAAAATTGAACTATCTTTTTCTGGTTCGAGATTGACTCCACGGTTTTCCAATGATTCTGCATCAAAATTGAGGTTTGACATGAAGAAACTAGATGACCTCAAACTTGGAAATTTGCAAACTTATTCGATGCAACATTGGAGGTTGCATAGACAATGGATCCTCTTAAAATTTACATTACAAGGATGGAATCGCCAATCACCATCAACTGTCAGATTTTTTTTGCAAGTGCCAATTCTAATCCTTGCTAAAGAGCTAAAAAAAATATCTTATTTGTTGGTTGAATATTTAATCTTTGGTTCTTCATTGAGGTGGAAAATAACCCCTCCTGCTCCAACCTCACTGACGCTATTTTTCGAAGCTCTGTCAAAGAATAAAGAGGACCTATTTTCACTTTTTCTCCAACTCTGGAAGTTATTAATTAGATTCATTCACATGATATAGGGCTTTTAAGCTTGAGGCTTAAATTTGAAGCTGAAAACATGATCTTGAGGGTGGGAGATCTTAAGCTAATCTTTCTCGTTAGGATACATGTATATTTCTCTCAGATCGTAGCCCCAAGCTGAAATTTCCTCTATTAACAACTTATATAATTTGATTGTCGATGAAATTGAGTTGGGGCGAACATAATTAAAATTTTCTCGGTTGCGAGCAAGCCAAATAGACCAACATATATATTTTGGGGCACCATCCAACACCTCATTATCACCGAGTCTGATTTTCTGTGCCAAGGAATTTGATGCTTCCATTTTTTAAAAATGTCATGCCAATTCTACAGAATGAAGGGGATATATTTGAGCTTTTCAAAGGTGATTTTCCAAACTTCCAAAGAAAATGAGCACTATCAAAACATATGAGGAATATCCTCTTCAGATTGTGCACAAAGGATGCATGTAGATGGTCCTTGGATGCTTTTTTTTTTTTCCACTGTTAGCACATTCCCATGAACCAATTCCCAAGAGTGCATGTTTATTTTCGACAGTCCATCCTTATGCTAGATTTTTGCCCAAAGTTTTTCAGATGGAGGTCAGTGAAATTGCCTTGTTAACTCTTCATACCCAACTTTGACTGTATATATAAAATTTTTACTTCCCATCCAAATTCTGTGATCCAGTCTTGTTTTTATGATTGGAGAAAATCCTTTCAAATATTTTATCAACAAGGAATGACATTGAAGACAAGGAGGAATACCCTAACACTTTCATCCAATCCAATGGTCGGAGGTGTTCCATTGTGATATATTTGTGATATTATTATACCCATTTACTTCCATATGCTTAGAACAATGTAAACTTTGAAACGGAAATGAGCACCAGTTTTTTTTAGGTAGCAAAAACTGGTTTGATTTTGAAAATTGCTAATTTAGAATACTCTTAATTTTTTTTAGCATGTTTTTTACACATTAAATTTTTTTTATGTATCAAGTATAGATATTATTTTTAAAATGTTAGTGTTTTTATGTTGATTTTGAAAAGTGTTTATGCCAACAACATCCTCTTTTTTTTATAGAAGACTTATTTTTAACTTAAATTTTTCTAATCTATTAAATGCTAATAATTATTTTCACTTACATATTTTGTTTAAGTGTTTTTAGTTTTTTTTTTTTTTTTTTTCTTTTAATTTTTTTTTTGTAGTGAAATATTTGATTTTTTGCATTGTCAAAAATAAAAAAAGGTTTAAATTTTAAAGTGTCAATCTTCTATCTAATTATATATTGTTAAATAATATTTCATTGCACATGAAATAATTTCCACTAAAAAAACAAGAATTTTTAACAATTTACATAAAAAAACACATTTTGAATATAAATAACTGAAAATATACACATTTTGCGTCTTTTTTGCTAAAACAGACATGTCAAATAAGCCATTTTTATAGGAAAAAAAGTAACAAAAACGTATAAAAATTAGCAATTTTTGTTAATTTTATGTGAAAAGCTAATAATAATTATAGTTTTTTCAAAACTTAAATGATTCACATAAAAATGAAGTGAAAATCACATTATACAAATATTAAACATATAATAACAATAATTGAATATTTATTTCTTCTCATAAAATGTCAGAGTCGAAAAATTACAAGTATAACTTATGAATAGTGACAAAAAATGAGCTTTATTTGGAAGCTTATATTAATCTTTAATCAATAATATCATGTAACCCAAACTCTTCATCTTCAAGAGTATCATTACTGTCCTCTTCCACAATATTTTTATCATTGGCTTCAGTTTCATCATTTTCCGCTTCTGATGGATCTTTGACGTCCGTGAACGTCCCAAAGTATGTCTTTCCAATCATTCCATCTAATAGTGGTTGAGGTTATTTTGTTTTTTCTGCCACAAGAGATTCATTAAAATCCCCTTTTCTCAAACCAACTTCTTGCATATCATCTGGAAGAAATTAAAGACCATTGATTCTTTGATGAATAAATTTGCATTATACTGGGTATTTTTCAATGGAAATGCAATTTCTTCCTTTTTGTAAGCAACATGCTAGTGTTGTACCTAATCATCAAAGTACAAAAGAAAAAATTTCGTAAATTAGTACAAACACAAAAAATTTAAAAAAGATAACAGTGAAATTCATTCTTATATAATAAAACTTACTTATGTCTGAAATAAATCCAAAACCCAATCTCCTTCATCTGAACATAAAACTAAAATATAGTTAATCAATGACTGTGGTTCTTATTATATGTTAACTATCTCTCATTTTGTTTCTTTATCTTCATATGTTAGTTTTCTTACAACAACATCATGGACAAGTACTTGGCTATGATTCTTTCCATCTAATTGATTGAAAATAATAGTCTTGTAGCTATCATTCTTTGTCCAACTTTCAACATGAATGAACACACATTCACTTACAATTGGTTGATTTTCGCCAAAAATAAGATTTGGCTTTTGCCTGTAACATGAAATAGTAAAAGTTCAATTAACTCGTACATAAATGAATTTTTTAACATTAATCAAATACAAAATTTCAACTTCTTACCATGTAAGTTGCATCCTTGACTTTGTTTTTCCCTTGAAGCTTGATAATAACAACCCTAATTGTGTGTTTGAATGAAATGTCACAAATCTCTAAAATGACGATGGTGTGACTTCTAGAAATCCCGCAACCACTTTACTAAATGCTTGATAAGTATTAGGGTCACTATCATATTCAATGTTTGAGATATTGAAACCATGAGGAATATCTGCAATAACTAGGGAATAATCCCTTTTAGGTATGAGTTTTGCAATGTCTTCACAATCACTTGATATTATTTGATATTGGATAGTGTGGATCCCATTCCAAATGAAATGATTAAGACTGGGATCAAGTTCAACATCACTAAGACGTTGTTTTCTTATCCTTTCCATTTTTAATTTTTTAATAAAGCTTCTAAAACTATTTAGTGCTCCATTTGCATCCTTCTTCATATTTAATAAAATAAACAAAAGCAATGTATAAGTTATAAATTAAAAATATTATACATATGAATAGAAATGAATGTATGAATGAACATACTTTTTTAAATGCAAGATAAAAATCTTTTAGCACTGATGTAGAACTTGAATCTAGGTAGTTGCATACAACATCATCCCAACTATCTTCATTCAGCAATTTAACCATTTGTTCCTATATTATCATATAAACCTTGTGACTCAATGAATGAAGTAAACAATGTTAATATAGTGTTATGTATAACAAATAATACCAACAACAATATATTATATTTAACAGAAAGTTATAACAATAAAAAAATTTAAAATAACAAATTTACTTTTGAAATTCCTCAGACATTTCATCCATTGATAATTCTCCTGACTTTACACAAGATAATATTGTTTTGACAAGCTTTTCATCCTTCACTCGCATTGATCTCAAAGGTGTGATAGTCATATCTTCTAGAAGGAGCTTCATTTAAGGACCTGATTTACTATTGATACATATCAATGGTTCAGAATTTTTGACCTTCTGACTTTTGATGCAAGTTCTTCGACAACTCAAAAATCTAATCAATCAATTCCCATATCTCTCCAATTCTAAATTCCAACTGGAAAATGTTATCCATACCTCTGAATATTTCATAATTTACTCTGCCATCTTTTGAACTTTTTTTTCATTGATTTGATAACTGATTTCTATACAACATTCCTTTCGGAATGCATGATCAACCTTTGTCTTATCACCACCACATTTTTCTTCAAATTCACTATGAATAAATCTGACCTTTTGGATGAAATTCATAGACATCCTATACTCATTATCTGAATTATGATCACATGTCAATAAATTTTCTTCTATATCTGTTAAAACAACATAAATGATACATTTCATTGTTTCAAAACGCGGGTTATTGGGATATTCCTCCATTAATTTCCTTTGAGATTCTATAGAATAGTTGCCCCCAAGTACATAATATTTGTATTCAAAACATTTTGACTTGTCAAATTATTCTTTGTTAGGAACTTGACTTGGATCAACAAGAAGAACATAATCAACCACATGTGAAAAAGGGTTGTACCTCATCAATGTTTTCAAATTGTGAACATGAAAGTGGTGTGGCTTTCTAATTTGATATTTGAATTGTCCTTCATCTGACTTGTAGACTCGAATGAAATTAAGTTGAAATGACCAACCACCCTCAATTAAATTTGTCTTCACCAAATGATATTGAATGGCATTTTTTTGTTTGTTTTCATAATGCCATCCTCTAAACCAACTCCTGACGTAATGATTTCCCTACTTGCTTTGGAGTTTTCACTAGGCCCTTCATTGTCTTTAATGATTTTTTTCAGAATGAACAATTTTTTGTTTCTTCCTCCTATTGCTTATGATATTTTTTTGAATTGAAACAATCTCCTCATCATAAATTGTAAGGGAGACATTCTTGGGCATTCTTGTTTTTATTTTTTTATGGCTCTTCTCCTTTCTAACATTAGTTCTAATTTCATCCTCAAATATGGCAACACACTCTTCATCTTCAGCTTCAACTTCAACTTCCTCATTTTGAAAAGTAACATGTCTACTTTTACTAAATTGATCCCTTTGATACAATCTTGTAGCATCATGAAGTGTTTTTTTTTTGCTTCTTTCCCATATCTTTTGCTTCATGTTCATATAAAATGGAGACTAAATTCATAATATCTCGCTCTATATAATAGATTCCCGCCAACATAATTGAAACACCCTCAACAAAATCCTGAAAAACAAAATATAATATGCCAATATTAACTAAGTTATTAAAAATACAATGATACAATTTGAATAACACAAAACATATAAGTGTAAATAAAAATACTTACAATATTTTGTGCAATATTTCATATGATTTGGTTGCATATCTTTGAAGAACCTTCCCCCGTTTTATACATCGACAATGTAAAATGATATCTATGTTTATCATGTGACTTTGGCAGTTTTGATAGTATATAAACACTTTCAGTATTTGGAAGAATATATAAGTTTAATACATTTCCGTCCAGACCATAACTTTTAGCATCAAAATTCTTACTGGAATATAGATATAATTGCAAAGATTCGTCTTCTATATCTTTCAGAAACCATGCATATTTTGAACTACTGAATTCTGTTGTTTTCTTCTAGTATGAAACCAACATATTTTCTTTTGTGGATGCATCTCCCACATTTTCAGTAATTAATTGAGGTGTAGTTCATCCAACAATGTTTTTTGAAGGCCCACCTGTACCTTTAGATGATGCAAATGTTGAATTGGGTCTAGAAATATTGACAGAAACCTTCCTTGATGCCATTTTCCTGCAAACATATATATCTACACACTAATTACTAAATCACAAAAAACAAAGATCTTACATAAAAAAAATAAAAAACTTGTTTTAAAATATATATATATATATATATATATATATATATATATATATATATATATATATATATATATATATATATATATATATATATATATATATATATATTATACATTTTCCTCGACATAAACTCTAAAATAAATTTTTTTGACATGTCATCTACCCAACCCCCCTAATATATATATATATATATAATTTAAAACAAGTTATTTTAAAAAAATGTAATTTTATTTATATTTTCTCCCCAACCCCACTAGAATTTCTTTTAAATTTTTTTATAAGCCCAAAGGGACGATTCTCAGAATCGATCCTTTGGGAATTATAATTATATATATTTTTTAAATTCCCAAAGGGCCGATTCTCATAATTGACCCTTTGGGCATTAAAAAAAAACAAATTTATATGCTCAGAATCAGCTCCTTGGCCATATAAAAAATTTAATTTTTTTTTTATATGTGCAAGGGGCTGATTCTCAAAATCAACCTCCCTGCCTTGGTCACCCTCAGGCTCGAGCGGACACCTCCTCGTGGGCGCTTCCACCAGCAACACAGTGCCCTAGCCCAAATGGGCGTGCCCACCGCCCCCCTAGGCAAGCAGGGGGCCAATTCTTAGAATTGACCCCTCTGTTTACCCAGGGGGTCGGTGGGTGTGCCAACTTGGGCCAGATCGGCCATGCGCTACCCTAAGCGGGCCAACCCACAATGGGCATATTAATTTTTAGATACAAAAAAAAATCGTTTTCTACCTAAAAGAATTAATGGAAAAAGCCAGTAAGTTTTTAATGGAAATAAATAACTTGACTTTAATTAATTTTAACATATTAATGATTTTCAGAATAATAGAAACAAAACTAACCTTTCAAAATCAAGAATCTCTCGTTGACATGTTGCTGCGCTAGAAAATTGTTCCAAGGTTTTAAACAAACCTCGAGAAATCTTGACGTCACATATGGAATAGTGAAATTGACTTTTATTATAAAGTGGAAATAACAAAATTGATTATGGCGGGGTGAATGTGGGATAAAAAACATTGATGAATATTAAAAAAATAAAATTTATAATGTAGTAAAAGTTATATAGTTTAATTAAAATTATTATAGTTTGAAAACAATTATTAAGAGAAAAATTTCGAGGGAATTTGATTCGAAATTAAGGTCTGTATTATGAGAATATTTTAATAACTAATTTTCAAATAAATCATTTAAAATAAAATTTGGAGGGACATACTTAAGTAAAACATTTCAGTGAAAAATTTGGAGGGAATTTTTGGAGAGAATTTATCATTGTTTCAGCTATATATTATCATTGCGAGAGAGATCATTTGCATCATTCACCATTTCCTGTTTGAGTGTTATGGATTCCTCTGATAGTGAAGTTTCATTTTATGAAGCATCAACATCTTCGTCTCCTAAAAACTCTATTCATATTGATGAATATAATGAGAGTAGTGACAAAATGAAAGATGAATATTTTCAAATGAATAGAGAGTATAAATGTCAACTTATTCCTAATCCTATGGACTATGGGAGCAACAATGATGAATGGAAAGATGAAGAATTTCCAAAAACAAGAAACTCACATTTTCCACTTACTCCTAATCCTAAGGAAATTGAGAGCAATAGTGATGATTGGCAGGATGACAAGTTTTCAGTGGATAGAGAGCCACAATTTCCACTTAGTCCTAATCTTAAAGATTATGAAAGAAATAGTGATGAATGGTCGGATAACAAATTCTCAATGGATAAAGAGTCATAGTTGCCACTTACCTAATCCTAAATATTATGAGAGCAATAGTGATGAATGGCAGGATGAAAAATTTTCAGTGGATAGAGAGTCACATTTGCCACTTACTCCTAATCCTAAGGATTATGAGAGCAATAGTGATGAATGGCGGGATGCAAAAATTTCAGTAAATAAAGCGTCGCATTTTACAGTTACTCCTACCCTATGGACTTTTGAGAGCCGTAGTGATGAAGAGAAGGATGAAGAAAATCCAATAAATCGAGAGTCTCAATTTCCACTTAATACTAATCATATGGACTATGGGAGCAGCAGTGATGAAGGTCAGGATGAAGAATTTATAATAAATCAAGAGTCACAATTTCCACATAGTCCTAATCGTATGAACTTTGAGAGCAGAAGTGATGAACGGAAAGATAAATATGGTGAAGAATATCCTCCAATTCAGTCTTTCAAAACCACAGATGATGGTATTGAAAATTTTCATGCCGCCGAAGATAGTAATGAATATTTTTCAAACAATGATGGTGGTGAATTTCCTAACTATAATGCAAATGGTCATAGTAAGAATAGTATTTCTCCTAATGATCATGGAAATTCTTGTTCATAGAATGAAAAAATGATAGAGATGTTGCCAACAAATATTGTTTCTAGGAGTAGGAGTAGACCTTTTCGTATCAATCCAAGATGTTCTAGTTATACAAGGGGTAGAGTAGTATATCTCACGAGAAGAATTTCTATCAGTGAGCTCATTTCAAGTGACTGTTGTAAAAAGGATTGCTTGAAACATATGGATTTCAAATTTGCTTTAAAGAAAAGGAAGAATTATTTGTTAATGAATAAAAGCATGCAGAATTCATATTTAGTGGGGTGCATGCATTAGGGGAATTTTGAGGTCTAAAATGGGCCTCTTAAGAAAATAATAAAATAATAGCTAAACTAATAAAATAATATTTATGAATTTGAAATTCACTTTTTTCACCATAATCCATGTAACCATAGTTAAATTCAATTCAAAAGTTGTACCAAAATAAAATTAATAAAAAAATTGTATTGATGTGACTATAAATAAAAATGAAATTTTCAAGAAAAAATCATTATCATTGAACAACTAATGCATTTTTCCTTTGTACTTAAACTAGCATTTGCACCCAGAGGTGCAAAGGAACACCAAAGGAATGATAAGAGTGGAATGTGGAAAGCAATAATAAAGCGAAATATATGGAAAATGAAATCCAATCAATATTTGAGTTTCTTTATATCTTCTATATGGAATGGAATTGCTTATTGCTCAGGTGGAAGCTAAAGTGGTGAACACAACTACTAACAAAGCTATGCCTCTCAACCATAAAGGGGAGCTCTGGTTGCGGGGACCTATAATCATGAAAGGCATTCCCAAGTCATCGTCTCATCATTTCTTTATATATATATATATTCTATTTATTTGAAAATAGAGTTGTCTTGAGTGTGAATTTTTGGATTTTCGAGTGTCAGAATGGACAAAACAATTAAGGTGAAATCTTGATTTGTATTATTCAAACTAGTTTCTTTATTGTATATATGGATTCAACACTCTCAAAAACCCTGGGGAATTTGGATTGTACAGAGATTACCCATCAAACTTGTGATTTCAATTTCAATAAATTCCTACGAATATTTAGAGATATTAAATCAGAAAAATCAACCAAAAAAACTTCCATAAAACAACTCTTTTGAAAATATGTAACTTTATTTTTATTATAAAGATAAATATAATACTTAAAACGCAGTGCGTTTCATAGATCGACATCTATAAAGATCACTAAGGCAACCAGAGAAAGCAGGACTAGCAGCTTTGTGGATTCTTTCCTCCTTTTGCAGTGGACACATTACACCACCATCATGTTCAATAACAACGTATACAATTTTGAGCTGATAAGCATTCCTCCACGTAACTTTTCAGTGATCATAAAGCATTCAGAGTGTTGGCATCACTACGTGTAAACTAAATGAACGCGTGTCACTTCTATCATCTTGCATATTTTACCAGAAGTATACATGTGTTCACTCCTCTGGAAAAACACAGCGTGATGAGATTGCATATCCATGTGTTTGAGCCCTTAACACCTTCGTCCTTATAAATACCCAGATGAGTTTCTTTGACCACGAAAGCGGATTGTTTGAATCATATATATATAATCAACAGAAGAAGAAGCTAATTGTTAGGGGATTTGTCTCAGATATATGTACTGTTTTGGTTTGGTTACTGTAATTTGAGTATAAAAAACATCAGAAGAAATAGAAACTTATATTTGTATAATTAAGGGAGATCTTCAAAAGAATTAGAATTCCAATGGCTCAATTCACAGAGATGACGAATCCAGTGACAACCATACATGGTACCATACATTATTTTTCAACTCATCTTTTTATGTATATCTTGCACCTCATTTTTTACTTTATATATTGCACGCTTATAATATCACTGTGTTTTCAGGTTTTCTTCTAGATCGGTTTAGGCGTTCTTGAATAGAATATTGTCGTAAAGGTTTATTTACATTTGTTATAATTTTCTTTGGCTATTACATTTGTTATAATTGTTTATGGTGAGGTGAACGTGACTTTCACGCAACAGATTCTTTTCACCGCATGATAAAGGCAGACGTTACTCTGTAAAATCCATTTTTATTTAATGTCCACATTGTTAATACTACAAGCAAAGCATACTATTTATTCAAATATATAGCAACGCACTCAAATATTTGAGTACTGATCTAAAATTATGCTATAAAATCTAACGATTATGGTTTTCATGATTTTCAACCATGGGATCAGCAACCTTTCCTCTTTCTCCATCAGTAGAAGTGAGGAAGCAGTGAGACCAATTGGAGGCAGAGCGACGATAACATTAACAGAAACCGTGAGCTCAGACCCGCCTTCCAGACGAGGTTGGGCCTCCGCATTCCAAGAATGTACTACCAAGAAAAAACACACAACCAAAATAAAAACGTCGAATGCCCTTTAGAGATCCTTGTGGATTTTTAAGTCTATAAAGATCAAAATTCCACAAACTCAGTTTCTATGTGGAGATAAAAACCCTATTCCCACTCCTAAATTTCTGAATATTCACATGGATTACAGCATAAAATGAATTCAGTTGAAAAACACACCTTGTTATTTAAATAATTCACAGAGTAAATGGACAAGGAGGATCAATCACCAGAGAATCTTATCTGGCAAATATGCCACCATCCAACAGTGAAAATTGGGTTAGCCGCTTTGTCACAATAAGTAAAAGGCGGTAGGTGTGCGGTGCCATGAAGTTAAGCTCGAGAGTGTGTTGATAACTAAGTGAACGGTGATCACTGATCTTCAACTTTCACGACCAATGGTAAATTTTCTTCATAATCTTGAGGGCAAGGCACTGTTTAGATTCTGTCAGGAACGACAAATCTGAACAGTGTCCAGAACATAATCGTCATAATAAGAACTCCTTTGGCGTTATAACTTAAAATAAAATATAAATATAAATTTATAAATTCTTAATTATATTATATGCTACTAATTAAAAATTATATTATTTAAATTGTATAATAACATGTAATTAATATACTATATAAAAATAATATAATATAATATCATATCATATAATATAATAAATGTATAGGGATATGCATTGTTTCTTTCAAGAAATATGAAATGACAATAATATATTTTTATTCAAAAAATGTGAAAAGAAATTTATTATGAGTACTTTACTTTGACTTTCAAAGTACTTAGAGCACTACCATGGTTAACCATGAGTTTTTATTCACCATTGAGAATGTGACAAGTAAGTACCTTTAACTCAAGCAATGCCACTTCAACCATTAGGGATGATGTAATCCCCTAAAATGTGATTGGTTCTCATAAAGTGAATTTTGATTGTACATTTTCTTTAGGAGGCCCATTTTATACCTCAAAATTCTCCTATTGCAATCTACACTGGCAGGTTATGATTATCATATTGGGTCTTTATTTCTCTATAGAAAGGCTTTCAAAATGATTCATTCAATTGGCAATTTTCATCTATCAATAATCCAAGATAATTTGGAAAAGAATCCTACATATTATTCAGAAGTTCATCATAAACTAGAGTTTGGGCCACTAGCAAACACTACAATGTCATGGCTGCAAGAATTCTTTTCAAAGCATGGAGAGTGTATGCCAAATAGAGATACAATACATATTCCAGATAATTTATCAAGACGATAAATCTACAACTTATACAAGGAATATGCAAAAGGTGTCGAAGAAAATGGTAATTTTATTACATGTCAATATTTAGTGCAGATATGGAGGAGAGAATTCAACAATGTTCGTATTCCTAAGAAGACAAGGATGGTGGTTTGCAGTACGTGTGCTTCTCTAAAATAAAAAAGGGATAAATGTCAAGGATCAGAAAGAGGTAAGCATTCATAACATTATTTTTTTAAATTGTATAGTGATCAACTAAGAAAATGAATTTATTAATACATTTATTTTATGTCATGTGTAGATTCCATTGTTAAAGCCCTTCAAGAGCATCGCGAACAACAAAAAAGTGAAAGGAAAAATTTGTACAAGCATCAAAATAAGTGTTATGATAATACAAATAAATATTTGGGTTTGATAATTGATGGTATGGACTAGAAGAAAACACTTCTACCACATTTTGTTTGCACACCAAAAAATTTTCAAGAGGAAAATTTTACCCAATTTCACTTGGTCGGTTGTATGGTCTTCAATGGGAAAATGTTTCCAAGAGTTTACTTCACATATCCAAATATTCATAATGATTGAAATCTGACAATAACCATAATTTATGATGTGCTTACTCATTGGGGTGGTAATATTCCTGAAAGTTTGTATCTACAATTAGACAAAACTTGTTGTGAAAACAAAATTAAGATTGTTTTTGGATATCTAAACATGCTTGTTGAATTGAGAATTTTTCATAAGGTAAAGGTTGGTTTCCTTCTTGTTGGGCACACTAATGACCATATTGTTCAGATGTTCAGTCATTTTTCAGTAACATTGAGGAGGAAGAATGTTGGGAGCTTGCTATCATTAATTGAATGAATTAAGAAATCATATATCGCAGAGCCTATTTTTCATGTGTTAGAAGAAACATTTGACATGCGAAGGCTTATTCTCAGATCACATGGTCAAAAGAAATGTGTTTAACAACTTAACGACATTAGCTTCCAACATCAATTTCGTATCTAACAAATTGATGGGAAAACACTTATATGGGGCAACAAGTATTATACAACTGCAGAATGGGTGCCATCATCAGGTTTGGAATTTTTGAAGTTCATTCCAAATCATCCAATATTTGTGTCAAATATATTGTTATTACAATCAGATGGTGAAGTTCATAATGCACAAATGAAAAATAGAGATATAGATTATTCTGAATGTTTGGAAGAAATTAAAAAAACCATTAGATATACATATGATTACTTTGATGTTGTTGATTCAGTTTGGTGGGAGTCCTTTTTCAATGATCAGAGTGATATCCTTTAAAGACCAGCAAATGAAGATATTCTTTTGAAGATTCCATTTATTTGGCCACAAAATGTGTCAAATGAACAGGAGGAAAAAAACATTCTTGAACAACAACAATCACATGGTATTATTAATTCTAAATGGGTGGAGGAAAGAGAAATGTATATTGGTTTCAGAAGATCTCGTGCACAACATGAAGCCATGGAAGACCTTTATAGAGGTTTAGTACAGGATATTAAGGAAGGTTGCATTATCGCAGTCTTAGCACACGAAGATCCACATGGCTATCCATTCTAGGTTTCCAAGGTTATAAAGGTGATTATAGAAAATGAGGATGTTACAGGTGTTGAAGTACATTAGTATGCCACAAATACACATGCATTCAATGGTGTGTACAAGCCAGAGATGGTATTTGATCAAAAAAGTGGCATAAAGAGAAAAATAAAGGGTACAAATATAAATCATCACCGCACAAACCTCTTAAAATTGGAGGAAGTTGACATACTTTTTTATGAATTCAATTTAACAAAGAGGGGAACTCTTTGGTCCAGGACAATAGAGATTCTTAAGAGGTTGCTACCACAAGAAACAATGTTGATATGGCATTTTGTTGAACCCAGTCATAGATCTACAACAATTTTGAAACTCAAGTGGTGGGAATGCATGTTGACTCAGATGGGGCACTAGTTGATGAAAGAGAAGAATATGGAACATCCTCATCTGCATCGAGTCATTCATCTGAAAATGTGAATTCTCATGGTGTGCAAGAAAATATCAGTGATTTTGAATAATTGTGTAAGACAATTAATATAAATGATGTTTGCATTGAGCAATGAAAATGATATTTTAAGTTATGAGTCATTTTTATGTTTTTTGGATTATATGTTTTAATTATGATGAATTCATTTGTCTAAAATATTGACAATGCAACAATAACTTGGAGAAATAATTTATGTTTCATTAGGTTATTTTAGTCATATAATTTGTTCATAATATCATGGCTAAAATATTTTGAAAAATTAATATTTTTTAATTCTATGGGTGAAAAATTGTGAAATATATCTTATCTTTAACATTATGGTTGAAAATAATTAGAATTTTAGGGATTATTAGTGTCATGATATTATATGTTAAATGACATGTATAAAAATGATTAGAATTTTAATGTGTTTAAAATCTCATTATTTTATATTTAACGCCATTACTAAAAATAGGTTGAAATTGTACCCGGAAAATAAAAATGGTATTATAGCACCAACCATTGTGTGTTTTTTCCATTTTTTTGGCACATGAAAATTGGTTTTACTGCCATATTTTAAAAATGTTGAAAATTTACACGAAAAAAATAAAACCTCATTCTGGAATACACCCTTTTCTTTTTTGGGTCGGTTTTCATGTTTTTTGGGGTTTCTTTGGCTAGAGTTCCCATTTTCAGTTTATAGTTTCTATTTCAAAGTTTACATTGTTCTAGATCTTTGATGCCTTCATTCACATTCATCAAGTCCATTTTTTGGATTTTATCCTTCCAGAGATTGATCGAAGCTCCATTCCCTATTTTTCACCCCAATTGATCAAGAATTAATGGGGCTACTACGCTGCATAGCTTCAAAATATTTGATCCTTGCTCTGGAAATAGTTCTCGTTTATGTCTAGATAGTATACCCTTGTGGAAATAATTTCTAATAAAATCTTGCTTCCACCATTTTTAAGAATCCAAAACTAGATACCATACGATCTTGGCAGCCAAGGCTAGGTTCATGATCTCGGGGAATTTGATAGCTATCCCACTGAATTTCCATGGACAACGTAATGTATTTCAATTTTCTAGGTGTAATTTATTTTCGTTATCCTTCCCTCCTTGCCAAAAGAACTTCCTTAGTAGATCATTGATTTAACGGATGATACAATTGGGAGTGAGAAAAACATAGCCCATATAGATTAGAAGAGATGAAAATACAAACCTAATAAACACTACTTTCCTTGAAACATTAGCGATTGAGAGCCTATGATTGTATTATTTTCTTTATATTTTGCACAACTTCCTCCCACTCATTAGTAGTAGATGATATTGGTGGGATTAGAATAACTAAGTATTCAAATTATTTCCATTCCAACATGTCTGAGAAATATAAAATCCTAGATATCTCAACCAAAGTCCCATCTTAGAAGTTCGATCCAAAAATATGGAAATTTATTTTATTAACCATTCTACCTCAGAGATCAAGATATCTGTCCAATATTTTTTTGAAATGAGATGAAATTATAATGGAGGTCGCTTCTAATAGGGGGGTTTTATCTGCAAATTGTGAATGGTTAACTCTGTTGATGTTCCTAGCTATGCTTAGTCCCACCAATTTACCTTCCTATCGTGCCTTTTCCATTTTCCTACTTAAGTTTTCTATCGTTAAGATGTAGATTAAAGGGTATATGGGGATATTGTTTATTTTTTGGTAGCATTGGAGGTGCTATAAGCCTCAAATTTTATGGAGAGTATTAGACACATGTATTTCAGATAACCCAGAAATAATTTGGTGAAATTCCACTCGGATTGTAGTCTATAGAAATAATTAATTATTTTTAAAGGGACCCTAAGTCTAAACTTAGGAAAATAAAATAATTAAAGTGAATTAATAGAATATGGGTGTGAATGTTCTAGAAAAAGTGGATCAAGTCAAAATTTAATCTTAGTCATTTATTAGATATATAATCTGGGTCGTGTTGACGAGAAAAGATGTCCGGCCAACAGTAAGGGATATCCCTGGTAAAAATTCCTGATTAGACTCTGAATCGTTTGTGATAGGGATCCCGTCCAAGGTGTCGGTCTGGCTACCACTGAATAATCCTTTTTCTTGGACACAAACAAGCCCTGTAGGCCTATGAACACATGATTATTCGGATGGTATAAGACAAATGGTTGATGAGTCTTAATGAACATAAAACACTACAAATAGCAATATGAGTTAAAGCATGCAGCCAAAGGAAATGTTGTTAGCAGCACATCATTAGGGTCACGCTTGTAAAAGTTGTTCAAACCACAGAAGAAACAGTTCTTTATGGTTGGAGCAACCTTCACTTCTTTAAGCGGTCTCAAGAGATAAGCTAAACGTTAGTAACGGAGTTGCTAACATATTCTAAATAAGAAACCTAACATCATTAACACATTTAGTGAGATGAAATGTATAAATGATATAAGCAGAAAACGGAGATTACTTAATTGTAAATATATCAGATACATAATACAAATATTCATAGTGTGAACACATTAATCCTCATCGGATCCAAGAGTGGAATCAAAACAAGTGCTTGTATTCATTCTTAGAAAAGTGCATTCAATGCTATACAATTCTCTTTGCTCCTTTGGAGTCCCAAAAAAAATATCCTTTACAATTCCCTGAAGGGGGTATTTATAGGACAAAATTGACCCTTGTGTATCCCTAACTTTTCGCCTTCCTGACCGTTGAGATACTTTGCGACTTGAGGGAATCTGCGACTTGCGACCTTGGCTATGACTGCGACCTGTGACCCCTTGGATGTTGCGACTTGCAACCTCTTCTATTTGCTGAAATATGTGACTTGGTCATGGGAGCAGTTGGGTGATTGCGAGATCAGGGACATCTACCTACTGCTGTTCCTTGAGGTAACTCCGCCATGCCTGATAATCTGCGGCCACTGGGGAGACCTGAGGCGCATCTTCTCTCAACCTGTGAAGACACTCGAGAGCATTTGGAATCAAAGTGTCTCTCTTGATCGTGATCTGATTTGCCAGGGAGGCCTATTTGGTGTAGATCCAGACCGGTTTTACGATGAATTGAGCCAGGTTTTCTTGTGATGCCAGCAGGTCTTGAGAGGTGGTTGCTTGGCTTATGGGATGTAGAAATGCTTCGATATATTTGGAGACTTATTCCCACTTTTTCTCTTCACCCAGTGCACCTAGAGACATAATGTGGTGTACTTTGGCCATTTATTCAATGCCACTAATCATATGTTCATATTCAGACATTACTTTCTCCAAATCCTTGATGAGTTTCTCCTTGGATTGTACCTTTATCTGGATTTGAATCTTGTCATTCTGGGTGCCAATCCAATCTTTTCTAGGCAAGGTGGCCGGAGCTTGTGGATACATGTTAGACCACTCCAGTATTATGTCCAAGGCAGTAGAGGCTTCCTTTAGTTGTGTGTTCCTCCTCTTGGTTTCTGCCTATGCTTTCGGTAGTGGCGTGACGGTTTGTTTTATCACGAACAGTTCTTCATATACCTGTTTCATGGTGGCCTCCAAAGTGACCAGTTGTCCCTGAATAGTGAGTGGTATTTCATTAGTAGGGGTATTCCTCACCTAAATATTTTGGACTTCTTCTTGTAGCGCCTTCTTTTCTTGTTCTAACTTAGCTATCTTTAGTTCGAAGGCCTATATTATATTCTGCAAGGACATAATTTCTCTACTCATTCTTCTTACGTTCTCCTCGGTAGTTGCTTGAAAAGCGATACCAGATGATGCGATCATAATCGGATTGGTCTTGGTATCCAAGGCTATATCCTTCTCTGTGGTGACTATAAGAGGTGCAGTAGGGTCTCATTCCAAACATCTTCTCTTCTCCTACCTGATCTTGTGTGTGAACTAATCATAGGTAAGTCTTGTGAGATAAAGCACTCCCTCATCTAGATCCTCGGAGGTACCCAATTCCGAGAGGGAAAAACGCACATTGGTTGTAGGAGTTGTTTGGGGCACTTCAATGTGTGGTAGCTCCATTTTTTTCTCTATCTCTGGAGGAGGTGTCTTACTTCCTTCGGTTCCTTTGGAGGAATCTTCCCTTGACTTGTGACTTTCTTCCTCTCTCCTCTTTTGCTTTGTTTCTGCTCTATCTTGTTCTTCTTTCAACTGGCGCTTTGCTTCTGATTTTTCCTAATCTTCCTTTAGTTGGCGCTTAGCTTCTACTCTAGCTTGATATTCCTTTAGCTGGTGCTCAACTTCTGCCTTATCCTATTTTATCTTTAGCTGGCACTCAACTTCTTTCTTTTCTTCCTCTTCTTTCTTTCTTTGTTCCTCTTCCTTTTTCTTACGGTTTTCCTCTGCCCGCTTCTTTCTTTGTTCTTCTTTCAATTGCTTCTTTAATTTTTCCTCCTCCTCCTTTGCCTTCTCCTCAACTTCTTGTGTAGCTTTAGCCTCTTTTTCCCTTCGCTGGGTGGAAGAGTTATGGCCTGTACCGGTCCTTGGCTTCTTGGCTTTGGAAGATGAGGCTCCTCCCAGTGTATGGATTCTTTCTTCTAAAGTGTGGTTGTTCTTCCTGATAAGTTGATTCCTCTAGAGCAGTCTCTCTATATTTGTTGTACCAGTTCTTGAGTCTATCTTCAGCTGGGAAATCAGTATGCTGGTAACTCCATTTAAATTTGGACTGCTTGCAATGGGCGGGGATGATTCTCTCAGGATCATACGTCTGGTGTGCTAGGGGAGTTAGACAAAATCCTTTGACTTGCTCGGCCTCTGCCTCTACTTCCCTGAAATCATTCACTGTGTAGGCACCGATAGTGAGTGGCAGAGTGGGCCATGGCTTCTTCTTTCCCTTAGTTAGAACTTTTGAAAAACCCCCTAACATCTGGTTACATGTTTCTTGGAGGAGGATTTTGTTGGTTACAAACTGGGGCAATGCGTGAGGAGCCTTGAGTGACCCAAAAACTTAGATGAAAGTATTATTCGCATCAAGAAACCAATGGGCCACCCAGGTTATTGTCTCCATGGCTTTCCCGGACATGCACAGGGTGTCTTTTCCAAATAGTTTCCTGTAGAGAGCGGGGATGAAGTTGCGCGTGATTGACTCCATATATTGCTTAATATAGAATCCAAAAACACCATTGAATCTTTGTGAATTAGATCGCCATCCTCCGGGTACCAGTCGTGTTCCCACCCCTCAAAATGGCACATTGCACATACTGCATCCAAAATATAAGATGCCATATAAAATTCTGATGCATACCCTTCATAAGGTGCTAGTGCCGCAGATATGTTTGATCTGAGGGCCACCACTATCATGTTTCCTAGTTGAAGTGGGTGACGTACACAGTGACAATGTACATCAGAGAAACCCAAGCACTGTTGAAAGTGGTTGCATATGGACGATCGTGCATCCTACATAACATCGTAGCTACAAGCTTGTAGACCTTCTTGAGTCCTCTATCTGATATTCCTGGTCCTTCTTGAGCTTGAACTTTTATGGGTCCTCCCACCATCCTCTTAAGGTCTCGAGAATGGGAACTGCATGAGTGGTGGCCCACTCCTCCGTGAAGGTCTGTTCTCAGGCGAGAAGCGCATATTAGAATTCTGCATCTTGTCCCTTCAGATTCATGAATGACTTCTCGGCATGATCCTGAATAACCCAGATCTTGGGGTCAACCTTTTTCAGGATCCACTTGATCAGCTCTGCATTTGGGTATATAGGTGGATGGGCCCCTGCGTAGTGGAGCTTAGATATTTTAGCCTGTACATACACCTGCCTATCTGGGAGGTCCTCTAGAAATTCAGGCTTTGTGAATTCTTGGTACACTTGATACCAAGTCATAGTGTCCCCTTTGCCGAAAGTGTAGGCTCTGTCTCCATAGATAGGGGGAAGAGAAAGCGGTATTTCCTCCTCCTATATTTCTATCTCAGGGATTTTTCTCCTTTTGCGAACTTTCGAAGGCCCCATATCACTTGAGGCCGACGAGATGGATACACACTCTAGCTCAGCTTCAAGGTTCCCTCACATGTTCATAAAACAATCCCATGATAAGACAGATGTCATATTTATAAATATTTGGGCTTCTCCTACCTCTGCTCAACTATTCTCAAGGAAATGGATGAAACTGCGACCTAGCAACCTTGTGACTGGGTCTCTGGGTTGCTAGGTAGCGTTAGTTTAAACTTTCACAGGAAAGAAACCTGGCGACTTGGCGACTTGCGAGTAGGTCGCGAGGTTGCTGAGTCACAGAGTCGTGTTGGTTTAGATCTTCACAGAAGTGTGACTTGGTGACTTAGCGACTTGCGACCAGGTCGTAAGGTCGCTGAGTCACGAAGTCGCGTCACTCTGAACTTTCATGGATATGAAACCTAGCGATCCTGCGACTTAGCGACCGAGGTTGCAAGGTCACGAGGTCACGGAGTGGTGGGTCGCTCTAAGGCTTGGCATACGGTTTACGCGGCGACGAAGACCTTCATATTGTTTTAACCAAAAGGAGGTAAGGTGACACATCAAGTGGAAAACATGCATGAATTTCCTCATTGAAAGGCCTGGAAATGGAACTCGAATAAACTGATGTAAGGGAGGCTTCTAGAGGAGGTACACAGGGAAGTCAAGCTATGGGGAGGGGCAAGTTATAGCAACAAGATTCATGGAAGAAAACAGAAGCTAGGTTGAGTTTAAAATGGCTAAGGTGAGGGAAATGGAGTCAACAATCAGTTAAAAAAGGAAAAAATAGGAGGATTAGGCAACTTACCCGGGAAAAACGCGCTCCAACTGGCTTGTTAGAGGCGTTTTCTTTCTCCGTCGCGAAGGTTGAATGCGACCTATGTGACCCTTCTATATATAAAGGGGTCACACATGCGGACAATAAATTAGGGTCGCAAGGTCGCAAATGAGTTACATTTATGAGACATGTGACCTCGCGACCTTGCGACCTAGGGGGGTCGCGGGGTTGCAGGGTCACAAGGTTTCAATTGTTTGGTTTCGGGATGATATGTGACCTTGCGAATTCGCGACCTGAGGGGTCACAAGGTTTCAGGGTCATAAATTAGATGATTTGACCACTTTTGCGACTTAGCGACTTGGGATTTTGAAAGAGTGAACTTAGTCTTGACTCCATCTTTCAAAAGGTTAGGGGCTCAAAAATTTTAAAAAGGGAAAAATTTTGGAGGGTGTTGTAGCAGCTACAACGAATGGTGATTCACTGGTAGGACCTAGGATCTCTGTCGGTGCTTCATCTTGTGGGGGGAGGGGGGGCTTAGCATGTTGATCCTTTCACTCCATGGCTCCCACTACTTTCATCCTCGGGCCTTGCGTTTTTTCTCCACCAGTCTGCATGTCCCAGGGTGCTGGTTCACCATATTTTCATTCCTGCAGACTGGATGAAAAAGGTTGGAGTAACCTCAGGGATTTCCAGGATCCGGTATGGTTATTTTTTCCTCATTGTGTTGCGTCGCTGCCAGCGAACCTAGTGGTCCCGACGGAGTCACTGCCTAGGAGTCACAGACATTGCTCTGCTGCCAGAGAGCCTGGCCAGTACCCTGGCAGAGTCATCACATCGCCTCTCTGCGCAGGAAGCCTTTCTGAATCCTTTACTCTTTATTCATGTGCTAATTTGCACTTATTTTAAATGTGCTTGGGGAACTTATTTTATTGTGCTAAAGGCACTTATTTAACTATGTCATTTATTTCCTGGGCGGATGAGGGATCCCGACTTATTTTGCTTGCAAGAGAGGTTACTCCTGGTCTATATGAGGACTTTCAGGTTTTCCCAGATATCCTTTTGTCTCCTGAGGTCAGCTCTGCCCCCTTTCTGTCTAGTGATCGATTACACTGAGATTTTATTTTGTACAACATTTCCATGGGCTAGCATACTAGGTAAGATACCTGCGCTTGGTTCCTAGGACTTGGCTATATTTCCCCATTGGGTGCATATCACAAGCAAGCTCATGCCATTTTTTGCGTTTCAGGGGCGATTCTTCACCAGCATAGATTCCGGCACAGCATGCCAATTGAGTAACTTCTACGTCTCTCCTTCAACTTGGGATGCCAAAGGGAAAGGGCCAACGAGAGCCTGCTTGAAACAAGCGATTTATTGAAAATAAAACAAAAATGAGAACAAAAAAACAAAACAAAACTATGGTACAGGGTATGGTGACGACCCCCATGGGGCTGTCAGGTAAAATAATGTTTAAGGTCATGCCCATTTACCGGGAAGACCTCAATTCTCCCTTCAAGGGTCTGTAGCCTGTAAATGTGGGAGTCGAACTTTTCTTTAATTTGGAAGGGACCCATCCACAGGGCCTGGAATTTGGAGTGTTTCCCTTTATCCTCATGAGATTTGTCCCATTTAAGGACAAGCTCACCTACTTCAAAATATTTGTTTCCGACATACTTCTTGTCAAACCATCGCTTTATTCGACTTTGGTGGATGGAAAAGTTTTCCCAGGTTTTCAGCCTTTCCTCTTCCAGTGTCAAAAATGTGTCTATTCTGGCTTGTAAGACAGGGCAAGGGGTGCCATGAGTTTCTTGAGATAATTGAAGGGCTGGGAGAGACAATTTGGGAGGAAGAATAGCCTCTTTGTTGTACACAAGAAAAAATGGGGACGTGCCCAAAGATGATTTGGGTGTGACCCGGTTATCCCATAGGGCATTATGGAGTGCGTTATGCCAATTTCATTGTTGGGACAACAGAGTATTTTTGATGATGTGGATGAGGTTCTTATTAGTTGACTCAGCTAACCCATTTCCTTGGGGGTAATATTTGGTAGATTGTTTCAGCACTATATCGCTTTCTAGAGCAAACTCATATAATTTAAAAGATGAAAAATATGTTGCATTATCAAAAACAAGGGAAGTTGGAATGCCAAACCTGATCATGATGTGTTGGGTGATGAAAGCTATTACCTCTTGACCATTGACTTGACACAACGGTATTGCTTCAACCCACCTTGTGAATTAGTCTGTGGCTATGAGGATGTATCTATGTTGCTTGGAAGAGTGTGGCAAGATTTCCGCGATCACGTCAAGTCCCCACTGCTGAAAAGGTTCTTCCACCGTGATGGACTGCAACGGGGCAGATGGCCATATTTCCCTATTGGTAAATTTTTGGCATTGTGGGAATTTCTGGACATACGCGTGTGCATATTTGAACAAAGTAGGCCAATAGAAACCGGAACGCTTGATCTTGTGAGCAGTGGTATCCCCCGCATAGTGCCCACCCGCTGGACCATCCTGGAGCTCCATCAAAAAAATTTGTGCCTCATCATACTCCAAAAAGCATAGCAGGACTCCACTGTGGTGTTTGCGGAACAACTTACCCTGCACTATTTGGTATGATGCAGCTTTCAGTCTTAACACACGTTTCTACTGAGGGGTTAAAGTGGGGCCCATGGTACAATGACTCAGATATTGCTGGAGATCAACATACCATGAGGAGGTATTCTGTCGGGATATACTATCAGTTTGATACATGTTGATTTCGTGTTCCCAAATCTCTTCTTCACTGCTTAGCGAGTCTGTGGCCTCAGCAACCATCCATCATAGTCCTTGGCCCTTTATATTGTGTGTTGGCTTGAATTCCAGGTCATAATCTTGAAGGCATCTCATCCAGTTACCTCATCTCTTGCCGAGCTCTTGTTGTACGAAAAGTGAGTGAACAGTTGGGTGAGGTACGAATACTGTGACGTGACTTTTCAAAATATATGGCCTGAAGTGTTTGACTGCCTTGTACACCACGTAAGCTTGCTTATCAATATCTGGATAACTCAGCTCGACACCTTGAAACCCAGTGCTCATGAATGATATGGGCCACTCATCGTTGTTGTCATCTTTCTGAGTGAGGACGACCGCCAAAGATGAATCTAAGGCAAAGGTGTACAAGATAAAGCCTTTGTTGAAATATGGACTACTAAGAGCAGGTGCTTCTGCGATGGCTTGCTTGATGTTATTGAACGCTTCTTTCTCAGGAGGATTCCATTTGAAGTTAGCATTCTTCTTGATCATACCTTGCAATGGTTTCATAATTTGGGCGAAATCTGATATAAATTTTCGCACGAAGTTGATTTTCCCGAGGAAAGACTGCATGGCCTTCTTGCCACTCGGGGGAGGAATTTGGGCGATGTCTTTCGCACGTTCTAGATCCACTACTATGTCGTCCAGAGTTATGATGTGCCCTAATACGTTTCCTTCGGAGACGACGAAAATTCTTTTCTTTTGGTTTAGTTAGATCCCGTATTTTTGACACCTTTCAAAAATCTGCTTGAGGTGATGTAGGTGGTGAGACCTACATTTTGAAAACATGCTGACATCATCAAGTTATACTACCACAATTTTGCCTATGAGGCCTCTGAAGGCGATGTCCATGGCTCTCTAGAAGGTCATGCCAACATTAATCAAGCCAAAGGGCATGCGTCTGAATGAGAAAGTTCCACATTTAGTTCTGAATGTGGTTTTTAGCCGGTCAGGCTCAACCGCTAGTACTTGGTTATAACCTGAAAACCCATCCAATAAAGAGAACATCTCCGATCCCAATACGGCTTGAAGGATTTGCTCCATAGGGGGCACAGGGTATTTGTCCTTGTCTGAAGCTCTGTTCAAATTTTAGAAGTCTAGGCATAAACAGATTTTGCCAGATTTCTTATGAACTGGGACCAATTTTGACATCCAAGTTGAATGCCAGACTTTGAAAATTATACGTGCATCCAAGAGTTTCTTTAGTTCCTTTTGGATCATCGGCTCTAAGGTTGGGTGTACTTTTCTCAGTTTCTGCTGGAATGGTTTCACTCCTTCCTTCATGGGTATCACGTGCTGGATGATCCATGTGTCATAGGTTCATAGCTCATCATACATCCAGGCAAACACATCTCGATATTTCTTAAATAACTCAGTGAAATATTGCCTCTCCTAAGGGGTGCATTTGTTACCGAGATTGACAAAATTTGGCTCCTTGTCCGTCCTAAGGTTTATTTGTCGGTGTGCTAATGTGGAGCTTTGCACCTTCGTGTTGGGAGGCCCTCGAAAACGGTTCTGTAAGTTAAACAAATTTTTGAGTGACACGATCGCTTTGGGTATGGGATTTTCTTTAAGTTCCCCTTGTTCCTTTTGCAAGGCCTGATCATGATCCTCTTCTTCTATAATTGCATCTTTGAACACGTCCGTATTGAACATGAAATCTAGTACCTGTTGGTCATCATTAAAAACGCCCAAATTAGTGACATTGTCTGGTATGGATGGCTTGTAAATAATTTCAATAGAAAATCCATCTCTAAGTGGGGTGAACCTAGCAGCAGCATTGGAAAGTGTATCAACTACTACATTGTGCATTCTAAGTACGAATTTAATACCAAAAGTGTCAAAAGCAGAAATTAAATGCCATACCTCTTGCTGGTAGCCTTTCAAATGTGGATACAAGCAATGGATGGTGTTACGTACCTAACGAGTGATAATCTTAGAATCTCCCATTACCTTTAAACAACGAACTTTGAGATCTATGGAATTTTTGAGCCCGAGCAATAATGCTTCATACTCGGCTGTATTATTCGTGCACTGGAACTCTAACCGGCAGGAAATTAGAAACTTGTTATTTTAAGGGTCCAGTAGGATACAACCCGCGCCAGCCCCATCATGGGTTTTTGAACCGTCGTAGTACAAGGTCCACATCTCATCTTCTGATTTGACAAGGATATTCAAGCATAAAGGAGACGCACTCAGGGCAGCGGTTTCTAACGGGTCTTCCGTTGAGGTGGAGTGGTTGTCAGTGACCAACAAGAGCTCAGATTGAATTTCTTGAGTGATCAAAGATTGGGGAGTTTGGTAGCATCAAAAAACGGATTCTGAGAAACACATACCGAGCTCCTCTTGCGTGAAACTGACTGGTTCGTTAGTTGCGTCCAAGTCGGTCACCATGTGTTTCATGTAAGGCTTGCTTTTGACCTGGATTTGATTGTTATTGCCCTTGTAAGGGAGCCACAGGTGGGACCAATCAGTGACAAAGTATCCTTGCAGCTTGCTAGACCAATCTCTGCTCAAAAGAAGGCCATAGGCCTCGGGGATATCCACGATTACTATGTCAATGCACTGATGCACCCTAGAATTGAAGGATAGGTGGATAATGACATTATTTAATTCACCTACTGCAAGAACCTGAGATCTATCGAGTTGAATGATCCTGGCATCAATTTTCTTAGGGTGGATGTTTAACTTATGAAATATAGACAAGGGCATAACATTCGTGGATGTACCAGAATCGACGAGGCAATTATGGACATTGAAGTTGAAGATATCGAAGGATAGAAGGAAAGGTGGTGTGGATCCCCTGGAGTTGCAATTCGCGACATTCACGATAGACTGGGGACTAGCAGCAGCTTGGGCAGATGTGGTGCTCACGGGTTTGGTCGTTGGTAGATTGGCGAGTGTTTTGAGGATAATATCTCGCTGGTTAGCAATGCAAGCAAGTTCATAGAGAGAAATATTGGCCCAAGTCTTCTTCATATCCTCAATAATGTTATACCCGGAGTATGTGTGTGAGATAAGTTCGGTGGTGGTTTTCAAAGAAATTGATGAATATTTAGCCTTTGGGCTTTCTCGAGGATTGGTTGGGCTAAATTTCTCAGGATTTTTGGTTTGGTTTTCTGTGTTTGGTGGCAGGATTTTCCTTAGAAAGCTTTTCTTTTTTCCTCAAAGGACTGCTCAGGGACCGGGCCTTTGCTCCTCAAGCCATAGTTTCTAGGGGGTTTGGTTTTGGGGTTGTCAGCCATGTTTATTTCAGTTGTGGAAGGGGGAATTTCCTCGTGGATGACCTCAAAAGCAAGGACATTGGAACCCATATCTTCATCCGGGGGAGAGGCCTCCTTGTTGTCTAAAGTAGCTTCCTCCTCTAAATCCCTAGGTTTTTGGTATTCTAGAAGTTGATTTGCCATGGCGGTCATGCTATTGATCCACTGGGGGCAAGTTTTCTCAGAGTGGGAGGCTTGATGGAAAGAAAAAAAATTATCCTTGCTGATTTCTTCAATGTTGAGGCCAGAACTTGAGTTTGACGGAGGCCGGTTCACAGTGTTTATGTGTTTTAGCACCTGAGACAGAGTCATTGTTCTTTCTCTTCAGATCAAAGACTTTGTTGGTTAATAGCTTGAGGGACTTCGTGATTCTTTCGAAATCGAAAGGGTCCTTGGCTTTGTCTCCAGATTTATGGTACTAGGATTGGACTCTCTTCGTGGTTGGCTTTTGATCATCTCGGCGATCATGGTCAATGGCTCCTATGGATAGCATGTCCCTTTCGACAGCAAGGGCGGTGGTGTAATTTTCCGCTAGGGTGGCCCTAGCTTCGCATTTCATGAACACGAAAATATCTCGAGGGAAAGCCCGTGTGTAGTAGTCAATGGTGATGGAATCATCTATGGCCATGTTCGGCGGGAATTTTTTCAATATAGTAGCAAAGCATTGATTGAAATCTTTGACTTTCTCCTTCTTCTGGCATTTCAAAGTACTAAGATCGATGAGAAGCATAGAAGGAGTTTTATCTTTCAAAAATTTTTAAAGGAAAGTACAGCGAAATTGCTCCCAGGAAGAAATGGAAGCAACAGGGAGAGATCAGTACCATGTAGTAGCTTTATTCTCTAAATTATGAGGAAAAAGAAGGCATGCTACATTGTCGGACTGCACCCTCATCATTTGTAAGGCCAAGTAAAAGTTGCTTATGTGATCTTTGGAGTGTACCCTTTTTGGGGTCAAACTTGGGGAGGTGCTTCTTAGGGTTTCATGGCATGTCATGGAGGGGACCGTGGAGAGCTAAGGGAGATTGAGCCATCCAAGCCAGCGGCTAGACACACCTAGCCTATTGGTGGCATGGTATGTAAACATGTCCTATTTCACTTTCAGATTCGCTCCCTATGCCTGATCTGGATGCTTCGCCCTCATGATGGGAGTGCATATCCTGATTTCTCCCCCGGTTCCCTACATCCCTGATGTTTCGCCAGTTATAAAGGAAAGAGAATATGTTCTGGTTTTGGTTATGGTGAGGGTGTCCCATTTTTCTACCTTTTCCACGACCTCTATCACTATGCCCCCTATTTCCTCGGCCCCTCCCGGTTGCGCCCTCAGGGTGGTTATTCGCTTGAGTGTCATCGTTCATAGGTTGGTCGAGCTGGGTTTCGATGATCTCTGGGTCACCTCCTTCATTTCTTCGGGGACTATCAAGGGGCTCTAATGAATGACGCTCTACAGCATCAATGTAATATTCTATCATGTGACCTACCTATTGAGGCAGGGAATTGACCAGGGCTCCCTGGCGAGTGTGGTTTGCCGCAGGAGTTCAAGGGTTGACCAGGGAGCTAGTGACCCAGAATTTTTGTAAGCCTTTGATGAGTTCATGGGTGATTGGGCACAAGGCCCTTAGCTGGTTAGAGGTGATCTCATAGAAAGGGGTTTCTTCTTCAAGAGAATGTTCAGGGGGTGGTGGACCAGTATTTTCATACATGATTTCCCCCTACGGGGTTTGCAACAGAATGTTGCTCGTGTGCTGGGAGCTTGCCATTCAGGCCCTCCTTCTAGCGCAAAATATGTTGATGGGAAAATATGTCCAGCCAACAGTAAGGGATCTCCCCGGTGAAAAGTCTCGATTATACTCTAAACTATTTGTGATAGGGATCCCGTCCAGGGTGTGGGTCCAGCTACCACTGAATACTCCTTTTTCTTGGACAAAAAAAGCCCTGCAGACCTATGAACACACGATTATTCGGATGGTACAAGACAAATGGTTGATGAGTCTTAATGAAAATAGAACACTACAAATAGAAAGATGAGTTAAAGCATGCAGCGAAAGGAAATGTTGTTAGCAACACATCATTAGGATCACGCTTGTAAAAGATGTTCAAACCACAGAAGAAACAATTCTTTATGGTTGGAGCACCCTTCAATTCCTTAAGCGGTCTCAAGAGATAAGATAAATGTTAGTAATGGAGTTTCTAACATATTCTAAATAAACAACCTAACATCATTAACACATTTAATGAGCTGAAATGTATAAATGATATAAGCAGAAAACACAGATTACTTAATCGTAAAGATATTAGATACATAAGACAAATATTCATAGTGTGAACACATTAATCCTCATTATATCCAAGAGTGGAATCAAAACAAGTGCTTGTATTCATTCTTAGAAAAGTGCATTCAATGCTATACAATTATCTTTTCTCCTTTGGAGTCCCGAAAAAAATATCCTTTACAATTCCTTGAAGGGGGGTATTTATAGGACAAAATTGACCCTTGGGTATCCATGAATTTTTGCCTTCCTGACCATTGAGATACTTTGTGACTTGAGGTAATCCACGACTTGTGACCTTGGCTATGATTGTGACCTACAACCCCTTGGCTGTTGCGACTTACGATCTCTTTTGTTTGCTGCAATATGTGACTTGTTCATGGGAGAAGTTGGGTGATTGTGAGATCAGGGACATCTACCTATTTTTGTTCCTTGAGGTAACTCCGCCATGCCTGATAATCTGCAGCCGCTGGGGATACCTGAGACATATCTTCTCTCAACCTATGAAGACACTCGAGAGCATTTGGAATCAAAATGCCTCTCTTGATCGTGATCTGATTTGCCAGGGAGGCTAGTTTGGTGTAGATCCAGACCGGTGTCACGATGAATTGAACCAGGTTTTCTTGTGATGCCAGAAGGTCTTGAGAGGCGGCTGCTTGCCTTATCGGGTGTAGAAATGCTTGGATATCTTTGGAGACTTCTTCCCACGTTTTCTCTTCACCCAGTGCACCCAAAGACGGAATGTGGTGTACTTCGGCCATTGAGTCAATGCCGCTAATCAAATGTTCATATGCGGACATTACTTTCTCCAAATCCTTGATGAGTTTCTCCTTGGATTGCACCTTTATCTGGATTTGAACCTTGTCATTCTAGGTGCCAATCCAATATTTTCTAGGCAAGGTGGTTGGAGCTTATGGATACATGTTAGACTGCTCCAGTATTTTGTCTAAGGCAATAGACTCTTCCTTTAACTGTGTGTTCCTCCTCTTGGTTTCTGGATGTGCTTTCAGTAGTGGCGTGATGTGATTTTTTATCTTGAACAATTATTCATATACCTATTTCATGGTGGCCTCCAAAGTGACCAGCTCTCCCTGAATAGTGAGTGGTATTTCATTAGTAGGGGTATTCCTCACCTGAAGATGTTGGAATTCTTCTTGTAGCGCCTTATTTCTTTTTCTAACTTAGTTTTCTTTAGTTCAGAGGCCTGTAGTATATTCTGCAAGGACTTAATTTCTCTACTCATTCTGCTTACATTCTCCTCGGTAGCTGCTGTAAAAGCGATACCAGCTGATGCGATCATAACCGGATTGGTCCTAGTATCCAAGACTATATCTTTCTCTGTGGTGACTATAAGAGGTGCAACAGGGTCGAGTGCCAAACATCTTCTCTTATCCTACCTGATCTTGTGTGTGAACTGATCATAGGTAAGTCTTGTGAGATCAAGCACTCCCTCATCTAGATCCTCGGAGGTACCCAATTCCGAGAGGGAAAAACGAACATTAGTTGCAGGAGTTGTTTGGAGCACCTAGATGTGTGGCAGCTCCGTTTGTTTCTCTGTCTCTAGAGGAGGTGTCTTACTTCCTTTGGTTCCTTTGGAGGAATCTTCCCTTGACTTGCGACTTTCTTCCTCTCTCCTCTATTGCTGTGTTTCTGCTCTATCTTGTTCTTCTTTAAGCTGGCGCTATGCTTATGCTTTGTCCTGATCTTCCTTTAGCTGGCACTCAGCTTCTGCTCTAGCTTGGTCTTCCTTTAGCTGGTGCTCAGCTTCTGCCTTATCCTGTTTTATCTTTAGTTGGCGCTCAACTTCTACCTTTTCTTCTTCTTATTTTTTCTATTGTTCCTCTTCCTTTTTCTTTGGGTTTTCCTCCACCCGCTTCTTTCTTTGTTCTTCTTTCAGTTGCTTCTTTTGTTTGTCCTCCTCCTCATTTGCCTTCTTTTTTTTTTCCTCCTCCTCGTTTAAGCTTTAGCCTCTTTTTCTTTTCGCTGGGTGAGAGAGTTATGGCCTGTACCGGTCCTTGGCTTCTTGGCTTTGGAAGATGAGGCTCCTCCCACCATATGGATTCTTTCTTCTAAAGGGTGGTTGTTCTTCCTAATCATTTGATTCCTCTGGAGTGGTCTCTCTGTATTTGTTGTACCAGTTCTTGAGTCTATCTTCAGCTGGGCAATCAGTATGCTGGTAACTCCATTTAAATTTGGACTGCTTGTAGTGGGCAAGGATGATTCTCTCAGGATCATATGTCCTGTGTGCTAGGGGAGTTAGACAGAATCCTTTGACTTGCTCGGCCTCTGCCTCTACTTTCCTGAAATACTTCACTGTGTAGGGGTTGATAGTGAGCGGCAGAGTGGGCCATTGCTTCTTCTTTCCCTTAGTGAGAACTTTTAAAAAACCCCCTGACATCTGGTAACATGTTTCTTGGAGGAGGAGTTTTTCGGTTACGAACTGGGGCAGTGCATGAGGAGCCTTGAGTGACCCAAAAACTCAGATGAAATTACTATCCGTGTCAGGAAACCAGTAGGCCACCCAGTTTATCATCTCCATGGCTCACCCAGACATGCATGAGGTGTTTTTTCCAAATAATTTCCCGTAGAGAGCGGGGATGAAGCTGCACGCGATTGAATCCATGTCTTGCTTATATCTGGAATCCCATAACACCATTAAATATTTGTGAACTGGACTGCCGTTCTCCGAGTCGCAGTTGTATCCCACCCCTCAAAATGGCACCTTGCACATACTGCATCCAAAATTTAAGATGCCATATAAAATTCTGATGCATACCCTTCATCAGGTGCTAGTGCTGCAAATATGTTCGATCTGAGGGCCGCCAATATCATGTTGGCCAGTTGAAGCGGGTGTCATACACAGTGACAACGTACATCAGAGAAACCCAAGCACTGTTGAAAGTGGTTGCATCTTGACAGTCATACATCCTACATAACATCGCAGCTACGAGGTTGTAGACCTTCTTGAGTCCTGTTGTCCGAATATTCCTGGTCCTTTTTGAGCCCGAACTTTTCTGGGTCCTCCCACCATCCTCTTAAGGTCTCGGGAATGGGAATTACATGAGTGGTGGCCCACTCCTCAGTGAAGGTTCGTTCTCAGACGGGAAGCACATAATATAATTCTGCATCTTGTCCCTTCAGATTCACGAATGACTTCCCGACATGATCCTGAATAACCCAGATCTTGGGGTCGACATTTTGCAGGATCCACTTGATCAACTCTGCACATGGGAATATAGGCAGATGGGCCCCCGTGTAGTGGAGCTTAGATATTTTAACTTGTACATACACTTGCCTGTTTGGGAGGTCCTCTGGAAATTCAAGCTTTGTGAATTCTTGGTACACCTGATACCAATTCATAGTGTCCCCTTTTCCGAAAGTGCAGGGTCTGTCTCCATAGATAGGGGGAAGAGAAAGAGGTATTTCCTCCTCCAAGATTTCTATCTTAGGGCTTTTTTTCCTTTTTTGAATTGTCGGAGGCCCCATATCACTTGAGGCTGACGAGATGGATACGCACTCTAGCTCGGCTTCAAGGTTCCTTGGCATGTTCATAAAAAAATCCCATGATAAGATAGATGTCATATTTATAAATATTTGGGCTACTCCTACCTCTTCTCAACTATTCTCAAGGAAATGGATGAACCTGCAACCTAGCGACCTTGTGACTGGGTCGCTGGGTCACTAGGTCGCGTCAATTTAAACTTTCACAGGAAAATGACCTAGCGACTTGGTGACTTGCAACTAGGTTGCAAGGTCGCTGAGTTGCAGAGTCGCGCTGGTTTAGATCTTCACGGAAGTGCGACCTGGAGACTTAGAAACTTGAGACGAGGTCGCAAGGTCGCTGAGTTGCGAAGTTGCATCACTCTGAATTTTCACGGATATGCGACCTAGCGACCCTGCAACTTAGCAACCGAGGTCGTGAGGTCGCGAGGTCACGGAGTCGCGAGTCACTCTAGGGCTTGGCAGACATTTTACGCACGACGAAGAGCTTCAACTTGTTTTAACCAAAAGGAGGGAAGGTGACACATAAAGTGGAAAACATGCATAAAGTTTCTCACTGGAAGGGTTGGAAAGGGAACTTGAATAGACTGATGCAAGGGAGGCTTCCAGAGGAGGTACACTGGGAAGTCAAGTTATGGGGAGGGGAAAGTTATAGCAACAGGATTCATGGAAGAAAAAATAAGCTAGGTTGAGTTTAAAAGGGTTAAGGTGAGGGAAATGAAGGCAAAAATCAGTCAAAAAAGGAAACAGCAGGAGAATTAGGCAACTTACCTGGGAAAAATGCGCTCCAGCTGGCTTGTTAGAGGCATTTTCTTTCTCCGTCGTGCAGGTCAAATGCGACCTATACAAACCTTCTATATATAAAGGGGTTGCACGTGCGGACAATAAATGAGGGTCGCAAGATTGAAAATGAGTTGTTTTTATGAGATATGTGACCTCACGACCCTGCGACCTTGCGACCTGGGGGGGTCGTGGGATCGTAGGCTGGCAAGGTCAGAATTGTTTGGTTTCAAGATGATATGCGACCTTGCAACTTCGCGACCTGAGGGGTCACAAATTAGATGAGTTGACCACTTCTACGACTTAGCGACTTGGGATTTTAAAAGAGTGAACTTAGGCTTGACTCCATTTTTCAAAAGGTTAGGGGCTCAAAAAAATTTAAAAGGGAAAAAATTTGGAGGGTTTTGTACCGGCTACAACAGGTCGTTGAAGTATCAACGAAAAGACTATAAGAATGACTTAAAGGGTAATTTGGCAAACACATTTCATAGAGATTAGAGATTGATTTCCTTAGTGAGCATTGGTTAGAGAG
Source organism: Pinus albicaulis (assembly GCA_034641835.2). Classification (NCBI taxonomy): domain Eukaryota; kingdom Viridiplantae; phylum Streptophyta; class Pinopsida; order Pinales; family Pinaceae; genus Pinus; species Pinus albicaulis. The sequence continues at coordinate 1,119,496,804 of CM076578.1, read as the reverse complement.
AAAATTTTACCGTGAGATATTTTACAGAGAGGGGCAGTAATTCTAGTGGAAGGATTCCTGAGCTAGAGAGTGCATAGCAGCAGAAACAAAGAGAGGCACAGTAGCAACGCAAATCTAGTGATGCAGTGCTTACACAATCACTGCTCAGAGGCTGAAGGGAAGTCATTTTATTGCTGAATAGACAGCAGTGGACCAGTGCCAGATCCCGGAGGAATTTTCTAGAGCCCAGAAGGATTAAATTTCCAGCCATTAGAGAGACTATGGCAACTCCTTAGATGAATCATAATCCTCTATGGGGGGGGAAGAGCTGAGGAAGAGGCATTTATTAGCTTATTAAAAACGACCTGGCCCGGCCTTATAAGAGATGAAGTTTCAGTGAAACTCCAATAACTCTAGGATCCACTTTGCCACATGACCTAATAGAGTGGGTTTCTCCTCATGTCAATATATTTTATTGTCTAGGGGGATCACACTTACCTGTTTTTTAGTACAAGTAGCTACTGGTTTTTCTATGACTTTTTACTATCGTCCAACTATTACAGAAGATTTTGCCTCTGTTTAATACCTAATGACCAAAGTGAATTTTAGTTGGTCTATGACGCAGAGATTGCATGGCTAACATAGTCATTGTGCAGAGGCAACACAGGGTAGTCCAATTTTGGTGTTGATCAGTGTCAGGTTCCCGTGGAGGAGTGAGGTTTGTCTAAAAATATCTCTTATGTCAGTTTCTTTGTATGATTTTACAAATGTGTCAATCATAGATTCATACTTAGAAACATTTACTGCATAATATATAAACCCTCAGATCTGTTGCACCAATTTTCCCGCATTCGATTTTTCTGGGGACATCAATCCAAAAATAACTGTGTCAAATGTGTGTGTGATCTATTCTTGTTCAGTTTGTTTCCGCACTTGTATTTCTTACACAATTAATTTTTTAAGGTTGCAGTGTGACGTATTCAGTATTTTTCATAGTAAACTACAAATATATTGTTAAGTTAGAAAATTAACAATTAGGTGAATATCTTCCAATTCTCGCAATATGATTCCAGAGGTTAATAGATTTTTCACATGACATCAGAGCTTTTCTAAGCTGAGTGCAGTAGGAACAGAAGAACATATCAAGTAGATTTAGCGTTGGTGAACCTGGGATCAAGGAGATGTGTAAGCAGCGGATGAATCTCCCATTTGATTGCACATTCTAAGCTAGGAGGGCTAGATCAACATGAAAACATCTCTCTGAGTGAGCCAACAAAGAAGTATGATTTTTCCATATTACTGTTTGTATGAGGCAGAGGGAGCAATGCATCATATCTAGATAGATAAAAAGTTGGAGGGACGCAATTGATTGCAAATCAGTGATTGTTGGTGCAGAGCGTCAGGAAGAGAAGTTGAAACACAATTTTTGGTATTTCTAACCTTAGTGTGTTTCTTGCCCAAGAAACTCAGATTCCTCGTGCAACAAAAACAGATTTTGTGGCCTTATCCACAAGGTGTGCATAAAGCCAGCTAAGCAGAGGGTGAGAGGAAACACATCGACAACAGTTGGGTGAGATGGCCACCAGTGGATTGTGTGACCAAGACCGATTGGGGGGTGCCTCAAACTATTTAATATGTAAGGCAAGGATCCCCCTCCTTATAGATGAGAATGAAGAGAGAATTAATAAAGTGTCAACTTGAGGGTAGAATCAGTAGCAGTTTTAAGATCAAGAAGGAGGAGGAGGAGAATTCGACCCTTGCATCAAAGGGGCATCAAGAGGAGCGAAAGTGGAAGAAGGATATGTTAAAGATCAAATGATTCCGGTGTGGCAAGATGGGAAATTACGCCACATAGTGTCCTCTTGGAAAGAAGGGAAAGGATGATAAGCATGATCCTCAAGCCAGAGTAGCGAAGATAAAGGGGGAGGAATTTTCTATGATTTCCCATATACCTCCAGGAGGGAGGTGGGCTGATTTGGAGTTATAGAACCAAATATCTACAAGTTGGGCAGAATCCTTGAGGAGTCCACCTCTCAGATCATCACCTTGCTACGAGATCCCGAATCATAAGTATCAGGATGGATGGGTGTCAATTGGTGCAGGGGAACGTAGAAGTAATAGATGCATTGGTTAACAGTGCTAGAATCTAAGCAACATAGAGCAAAGTTGCAATAATGTAGAGGGATGCAGTGCAGAGCAACAAAAACGCAACAAACTTAGAGGGACAATTTAGAAGCTAGAAGTATTTAGATATTCATCACCGATATACATCATACTTGTCCAATTTTTGGATGTTTTTTAGTTGCAGAAAGCAACTGTGATGCAGTGCAGTAGCATTTGGTAGTGGGAGAGTCAGCAGCAACACAGATGCATAATTCTGAGGGAGTAGCAGTATACATGCAATGTTGATAGTGGCAGTGTTAGAAACAATAAATATGCATCATTTGTAGAGATTTTATGGGTAGCAGTGTCAGACATCAACAGTGCAGAGGGAGATGCTACAGGATCAGAGCAGTACTCAGAGGGTGTATTGCTAGATCACATTCCTCGCTAAGAGGGAGTCTTGATTTTGGGGTAGCATTGGACGTGCTATAAGTCTCAAATTTTGTGGAGAGGCTTGGCCACATGTATTCAAAATAACCCAGAAATAATTTGGTGAAATTCCACCCTGATTGTATTCTGTAGAAATAATTAATTATTTTAAAAGGGATCCTAATTCTAAACTTAGGAAAATAAAATAATTAAAGTGAATAAATAGAATATGGGTGTGAATGTTCTAGAAAAGGCAGATCAAGTAAAAATTTAATTTTAGCCTTTTATCAAAGATCTAATCTAGGTCGTTGAAGTCTCAACGAGAAGACTATAATAATGGCTTGAAGGGTCATTTGGAAAAAAAAAATTGGCATGGATCAGAGATCGATTTCTTTAGTGAGAAGTGCTCAAAGAGAAAATTTGATCGTGAGATATTTTGTAGAGAGGGGCAATAATTTTGGTTAGAAGGATTCCTGACCCAGAGAGTGCATAGTAGCAGAGACAAAGAGATCCATAGTAGCAGCACAGAGCCATTGATTTAGTGTTCCTCGGTCACTGTGTAGAGGCTGGAGAGAAGTCGTTTTATTGTTGAGGAGACAATGTTGGGCCAGTGCCAGATCCAGGAGGAATTTTCTGGAGGCCAGAAGGCTTTAGTTTCTATCCAACACAGAGACTATTGCCAAGGTAGAAGGGAAGCCATAGTTGTGACAAAGAGACTGTGTGGCTGACGCAGTCACTGCGCAGAGGCAACACAGGGCAATCCAGTTTTGGTGTCAATCGGTGTCGGGTTCCCATGGAGGAGTGAGGTTTGTCTCACATGACCTCTTATGTCAGTTTCTTTGTATGATTTGATCGATGTGTCAATCATGTATTTGTAATTAGAAAAAATTTCTGCATAATATATAAATCCTCAAATCCGTTGCACCGGTTTTCTTGTTTTGGGTTTTTTTTGGGGACATTAATCCAAAAATAATTGTGTCAAATGTGTGTGTGATCTATTATTGTTTATTTTATTACCACAATTGTATTTATTCCGCAGTTTATTTGTGTAGGTTGTAGTGTGATGTATTAGGTATTTGCCGTAGTAAACTACACATATATTGGTAAGTTAGAAAATTAACAATTAGGTGAATATCTTCCAGTTGCTACAATAGAATTCCAGAGTTTAATAGAATTTTCACATCTGCCCTATTGTAATTCCCTTAAGGAAACAAAAAAGGAAGAAGGGTGACAATTGACTAGTGGCACAATCCAAGGGGAACCAATACATTCTTTTATACATCTAATGAATTCTTTACAAAAACCCATATTTTCTAAAATAAAAAAGAGAAAGGAATGTATTACTTGATTGAAGTAATTGGCCACATCCAATTTGATTTCCATGCCAAAATCACCTGCTTCCTTGTTGGATTTGATTTCTTTCTTGACTAGGATGATATTATCGAATATTTTTCTATGATGCATAAAGCCTCCCTGATTCTATGAGATAATTCCCAGTGGAAATTTATTCAGTCTCATTGCTATGATATTGGTTAATATTTTGTATGATGGGTTGCATAATGATATAGTTCGAAACTTTGAAATATTTAGAGGATAGGTTTCCTTAGGGATGAGAGCAAGGAAGGAATAATTTGTGCTTCCCTTGACCTTGTATTTTTTATCCAGATTTATGCAAGAGTGAAATGAAATATGTATTTAAATAGTAACACAAAGCTACAATGAAAAATAAACTTTAATTCATTAATAAAAAAATACTGAAAATTGTTTACATATAGAATGGAAATAAACTAACTCGAGTGATGGTAGCTTATCTCTCAGAAGAGATGTGGTGGATACATGCCCTTAAACTGTGTTACATTAAGGCTCATTGGCCTTTTTCATTATTTAGAAATAAGGGAAAACCCAAAAAATCCAAAGGTTAACCCTAGGAGATGAAGCACCAAATGTTTTTGGGCTCCGTTGGGGTTAGTTGGTACACTAAATTCCTGTGGTCGTAACTTTGGCATGCGATCTCCGTTTAACGACCACGATAACTCATTAGAAATATGTATCCAAGGAATACTAATTTAGACTAAAAAACCCTAAAAAAGGCTATCATTTTTCCATATTTCCAATAAAACGTCATTTAGTGCCTCAAAAAAACTCTGGAAGTTCAAGACCCGAAAAATTGCCAAAAATAGTAAATTGTGACACAATTAAGGAAACTGAAAGAAAAATTGGTGGGGTTTCAAGTGGAATAGGTGGGTGGACACAAATATCCACCTAGATGAGTCATGCCTTCTTACAAAGTAACGGTCCCCATTGCATTGAGTGCCTCCCTAAGATGGGAAATTTTTTGTTAAACTTGGTCCTTGGTGAGGCACTTTCCCTAGTACAAGAGTTGGCCAACTTTGACAACTTGATACAATTGGATCCTCTATTTACGATTGTTTTGTATCTATGTGTTCATGATCTGATCTGTTGTGGCATGTTCAATGCAGTTTGCATTGATCTTTGTTGGTTTCAACTGCTCAACAATGTTTGATGTATCTATCCATGGTGGAAATTATGGTTGAAGGCCATCCAAAATGAATATAGGGTGCAAGCCAAGGAATTGGGGGATACTAATCTCAAAAGTGTTGTTTCCAACAATCTTGGTGATAGTTTAAGGCCCGTATCAGATTAGTCAACGCTTACGATCGGCTCCAATGAGGCGCTCTTTCTACAGACGTAACCAAACCTTGTCGCCCACTTGAAACTTATGGGGCACCCGATGCTGATCATTCCATTTTTTGTATTTGGCATTGTCATCCTCCAAGATGTCATGAAACTACTAGTGGATATGCTTAATGCACTCAATAAACATGGTGAATTTATCAACCTTAGATTGAACATGGGAAGATTCTTCCAGTGTAGTTGCAAAAGGTAGTGCAACATCAAGGGGGCATAATAATGGTTCAAAGGGGTTGTGTCCAGTCGAGCTATGGAGAGCTATATTATAGCTATGTTTGACATAGGGAAGACTCTCATCCTATGTACGCAAATGATTAGAGTTGTACATGCGTAGTACATGAACAATCATCCTGTTGACGACCTTTTTTTGGCCATCAGTTTGGGGGTGGAATGCAGTCTACTTGGTAAGCTTCGTGTCTAACAATGACCCAAGGCTTGACCAAAATTATCTTAAGAACTTGTTATCCGGATCCAATATAATGGTCTGCGGGATCCCAAAATTTACCCACAACCATTCAAACAAGAGTTTCCCAGTGGCCTCTGTTGGTGAGGTAAATCCCCTCTGCGGACAGAGGTAATCCCACTAGCCCTAGGGTGGGTATCGCAACAAACAAAACAAGCTATAATATTGATTCCTAGTTAATGAATGGATGAAGATTTGATAGATGACTTACCGGAGGTCCTATGCTGTTTTTTTCATCAAAGAGAGTGGCTGCCTCTCACTCCTGGTTTGACAGATCATGATCCACTCGCTTTCATGCTCGGACGCCTGCACGCACACAAGAAACAACGACAATATACAAAATACTAAATCACACTCGTAACTATTAGTCAGTCAAAGAGGACTAAATCAATTACATTAAATAAATGACGTAACACAATGATGGAACCAACACCATAGTCGAGTATATTAATAAATGAAAGGAAGAGTACAACCAAACTTCAAAGTCGCGGTCTCCTCCAATAGGGTTCAAGTGGAGCGCGTCTCACAAAGGCTCGTCTGGAATTCGGACGGGACTCTCTCTATGGAGTTCTCCTTGGTTCTACCTTCTCAATAGCAATTACTCAACTATAGTATTCTTCTCCAAGTTCAGCTAGCTTTCATAAAGGGAGAAGGCCTGTTTTTATAGAGGGAGAGGGAGAGGATAGGATTTCTATAATTATGGAAGGGATGCCTATCTTCAAGGAGCGTTCCATGGGAGGTGGAAACCACTTCCTAAAGAGGGATATCCGTGGCTGATCAACTTAACCACTTCCAATGAATCATCCCTGAAGTGGTTAGAAGGAAACTTCCACCTCTAATTTTTAAAAAAACATTCCTAAAACAACTGGGTGTGGGCACTGCACTAAGACAGAGCGCCAGGTGGCGCAATCTCTAGTGAAAATCTTCCACATCAGCGCGAGGGGTGAGCTAGCTACCTGCGCCAAGGCCAAAACATTGGTTTTGTCTGTTTTTTTTGGGAAATGTCCAATAGGAGAAATGATGTCCTTATGCAGAAGGATGCAAAGAAGGTGTTTGCAAATTATTACACTACTCACAAGTCACGGGAATGACCCTCCAATATGCGGAGCGAGGTATTACAGGGATGGTGATAAAATGTTGTGTATCAAATGTCCCCTAAAGAATGAGGTCTAAGAGAGAGGGAGGGGTGAAATGCTTTATGAGAATGCGTTCGACCCAAACACTGTTGTCAGAAAACCTGCGAGTACAAATACAACTGATATCTCTAATACATGATATGTGGCATGGGCACAACCATCCATAATAGAGTATATAAAAAGTGAGATCTGAGGTATGAACGCAGCCATCCAACAATAAGGATCAACAAATAGACTCAGGTATGGTCGCAACCATCCAATCAGAAGAGTCATGTAATAAGTCATAGTAATCCACAAAGAACCCGTAGCCTATATTTCATCAGACAAAACCTAGGGTCTTGCACTCCATATCGACCCGAACAAAGTACAAATTCAAGCATGCGAATAGACGAGTTGAAGCTGAACATGCAAGTACATCGTCTGATTACCAGTCAATAATGAGAGCTGTTAACAGACGTGAGAGAAACCACAATAATCACAGCGACTCTCAAGGTACAAAAGGTACAATCCATGGAATGTGAAAAACGATATGGTGTCGAACACTTTCAGAATCATCCAATCGAGGGCTGATGATGTGAACCTTGCGTCGGATGCAAAGAACCTGCCATTAAGGCATGCAGTCTCCAAGGTACCTGAAGGGAGTCTCGAGATCAGCTTCCTGTAAAATGAGCTGAAGTCAACAGGAAGCGACGTGGTCGAAGGAGGGCCATGATTTTTACCACATCATCGACACGAGATAGAGGAATATGATTATTTGTGAATCAGGACCAATAGAGAATCAGAGGGAGGTTGAAAATTACAGAGGAAAAACTTCTCTTGAACATATCGACGGCATGACACTGGATTCGACAGTATTTGACATCAAGGGATCTGAGGTCATGGTGACGTGGAAAAGAGCATATGAGCGGTCAAAAGAGATTACCCAAAACCATGGAGGAAAACAAATGACGAATTGAGATGTCCCCAACCTAACACGAATGCAGACAAGTGCCATGTTCAAGAGTGACATATTACTGACTAAAGTATGGTTCCATTTTCCCCCACCATTCCTGGAAAGTACCCCAATTATTTTTGTAAACAAGCTTGAAGGGGATAGCATATGCTTGCAATGTAAGTTTGTCCTTCGGACAAATCCAACCCAACACATTTTACGAGCCCTAGGAAGGAGGAACTCGAGTAACGTCATAACGATGGAGTCTGATGTCATCAGTTTTTAATGACTCTGACAAAGGGAGAACTCGACATCTTTTCATCTTTAGAGAGTTTGAAAAGAAAGCGGAAAAGAAAACTCCAACAAGGCCCTTTTCGTAAATAGTCTCTCAGATCTGAAAAGGTAGAAAACATCATCTGAGAGAACCTCTTAGTCACGATAGGCTAAGGTATTCCTTTTCGTAAATAATCTATCCCAGCCAAATAAATGTACACTGGGTAGATATCGTTTCGTAGCCATTTAACGAGTTCAAAACGATAAGCATCTTGGCAATATTTTCAGTTTTAGAGAATCTAAAAAGAGCTAAAAGATGACTCCAGTAGTGAATTTTTCGTGTTTTTACCGAGTCTAAAAAATTATAAAATATAACTCGTTACTTCGTCATAACCATGTGAAAAACATGTTTCTACACAAGAGACATGTGTAAAACCCATTTCTCGAAAATAATATGATAAAATAATCAACAAATATGTTTTAAAAGCTAATTTAAGACTCTGAAAAGTTATAACATGCCATAAGTGGTAAAAATTATTTACTTTTCGCTTTTACCTCTTTATGGAGCAATAGTGACCCATTGTGCTTTGCGATCTTATGGCGATGATTGCGAGTGATCCAGTGAACTGATATTGATTTCGTTAGTCTCAGGTAAGAGCCGACACCATTTCCCATATTTTAAGCTAAATTTCATTGCCTGTACCTGTCATTTTGATTTCCTAGGAGAAGATTTATCAAAATTAGGGCATCACGGTTGGCGCAGGTTTTGGGCATGGACCTACGCCAATCGCCCATTTTTTACATAGAGGGCGTGCCCATTGGCACGACTGTTTGCGAAATAGTCGCGCCAACCGCGCAACCTAAAAATCCGCATAATTTTAAGGAAAATGCAGTCACTTGCTTGCAAATTTCAATACCCAAGTAGACTAACAATGCTCATATGAACAATGTGTGCAGGTACCAAGTAGAAAGAATGGTGATTGAGTGGAAAGAGAGGGAACACAGTGAGGAAGATGAACTTGAAATGGATAATGATCGATGCATGGATGTCCTCAGAGATTGTGGGATAAATAAATTCTTCCTAACACCGTGCCTCCGCGCTTAGCACCACGTTGATTAGGCACCTTGGATTTTATTTCCACATATTTTGAGAGACATGTTGTCTCGAGATGTAACTGAAACATACATATATATTTTTTTGGGTTTTTATGATGCACACGCTGCAAAAAAATGATATATATACATCTATTTCCTACATGGGTCTATTTTCATATGATGATGTTTTATAAATTGCGCAAATGTCTATCTAACACAATGTTAGCCACTGCATCAGTTAATGTATTCATTCGTCTTGGTATATGTTGATATGTGATGAAATCAAAATGTCTTTCAAGCAAACTAATACGTAAATACAATCTCAAAATGCATGGGTTTCGAACCGAATAATGACCATTAAGTTGAAGAACAAAAAGCTGTGAATCTAGATTTACAAGAAATGCGCGTATGCCGAAGTTAACTGCCTCGGTTAATAGTTCCAAAACAATAGTATATTCAGCGACATTGTTTGTAGTTTGTCCTAGAAAAATACCTTGTAGGTTAATCAACTCACCAGCAGGATTATAAATTACCCAAGCTGCCGAAGACAAGTTCCTGGTATTGCGGGAAGTACCATCCGCGAAACCGACATAAGGGGCAATAGACATCTGCATAACAAGCAAGACCCAATAAGCAGAAAAAATCTTGCAAAGCACATCAAATCTAAACATGCACAAAAATGAAAAAAATCACCTATGTACACATATCATGCATGAATGGCTCAAGCATAATACTTTTTCAGATACAACCCATTTTTGGGTTGTGCTAAGGGATAACCTTCATAATCAATAAGCTCATAAGCCCCATTCTGTAACACACATTTGATGATGTAGGGCCCTTGCCACATGGGTTGGAATTTACTTGCCTCTAGCTTGTGATGATCTTGGTCATACAGGAGGACAAGGTCCCCTTCGATAAAATAACGAGGGGAAACTGTTTGGTCAAAGTGAGCTTTGACTCGCTTCTTTTGTGCTTCAATGACCAAAGCAGCTAAGCGATGAGTTTCATCCAATCTCTCTAAATAGAGGAGATGCTCTTCCTTAGGTGAAGTATTAGGCAGTAATTCCACAACTAATTTGAGTGAAGGAATTTCACACTCAATCAGAAGAGTAGCTTCCATACTGTAGACCAACTGAAACGGGGTGAATCCGATTGCACTCTTAATCGACGTTCGGTAAGCCCATAGAGCTGAAAACAACATGAGATGCAAATTTTATTTATGGATCCCAATTGTTCGTTGAAGAATCGTAACAATAACTTTGTTTACAGCTTCAACCTGGCCATTAGCTTCAGGGTAATATGGTGTTGATTTGTCATGATGCGACCCAACTTAGACGTCAGGTCCGCCATCATATAGTCCCAAAAATGTGAACCATGATCAGTAACGATGGCTTTAGGGACACCAAACTGAGCGATAACATGATTGAATATGAATTGTGTTGTTGTATTATCATCCGCATCTAGTGTAGGCATTGCTTCGACCCATTTTGTAAAATAATCGATGACGATGATAATAGAGGCATGCCCCCCGGCCGAGCGATGGTTACATGTCATAAAATCGATGCCCCATCTGGCAAAAGGACCAAAAGTAATGATAGGGTGTGAAGGAATAGGTGGCGCATGCATCTTGCGTTGATATATCTGGCATGCATGACATTTGCATACTGCGACAATGCAGTCTTTAAAAATGGGCAGCCAGAAATAGCCAGCACGAAGGATCTTATGTACGGTGGCATAACTGGACATGTGACCACCACAGGCGCCACTGTGGCAATCATTTAAAATTTTCTCAGCTTCCTCGAGGGTCATACATCGATAGAGTACGGAATCAAATCCAACACGATAGAGGGTATCTCCGATAATACGATAAGGTTGCGACTGATGCTGAATGCGGCGTCGGGAATATTTCTTCAACTCTTACCTAAAAGTAGAAGTCTGGAGATACATGATGATATCAACATACCATGGATTGAGGGTGCTAATCAAGAAAAGAGTTTTGTCCGGAATATGATCCTCGGAATAAGAAGGAGCAGATTCGGTGGCGAGAGAACAAATCAGATCAGTGAAAACGAGTGATTTCTTTGATTTGGCGGTTGTAAATTCCAAATCAAACTCTTGGAGGATAATGATCCACTTCGAGTATTTTCCCCCCATCAATTGTCGAGACAGAATATAAGTCATGGGGTTACAATCATAAATCACAGTTATCGTCCGTAAAAGGATATAATGACGAAAACACTGGACGCCCTGGACCTGTTCTATGAGGTGCACTTCTCCCCTTGCTCCCTGGGTGACCATCCTGCTGCGTAGCTCAGTTTTAACCCTTTGCACATTCTGCTAGGGGTGGGTTGTTTTTCTTGCATCTTGGCTACTAAAATTGGGCAATCTTCAATCTCATGCTCTAGCTGCTGGCAATATTTGCAGGATTTCCTAGTGGGATTTGGGCAGTCCCTTGCAAAGTGCCCTATCTCTCTGCGATTATAGCAGATCAGCTACCCCTGAACCCATCCTGTGCTCCCTCCCCGACCTCCCCTACCCCTTGCTGGGGAGCCCCAAAAGTTGTGGGGGATCTCGGTGATGCGAGATCTGAATATACCCTATAGAGGTTTCCCCGATCTACCAATAGCTCATATGTGCGACAATTCTGCTCATCGTGCCCTACTGATCGGCAGAACCTGTACCATTGTTGCTTCAGATCACCCATACTTAGCCGAGGGCACTAGGCCGTATCATGTAGTCTCGCTACCTTGCAGTCATCGCACCAGAGCACGGGTCCATCGGATCCGGGGTGCAGCGGACTAGGTCCCCCTGTCTGTAGGTAATCTGCCAATAGGGGAAACTGGTCCTTAGTATGACCAGACACCTGACATCGTATGCACCAGAGGTCTGTGATAACTCCTTTTCCCTGTTCCGTCCGCAAGCTCTGTATTTCCATGTGCATGGCTCTGAGCTGCTCTTGAATCTGCTGTACTCCCCCCAACGTGTCATCCTTGGGCGCGACTTTGAGCTTTATGGCAGTTTCCAGGGCTTTTTCTTGCGACTCGAAGGTCTGCTGGCCCATTGGTATGCATAAGTGAGGTAGAAACATGGTGATGAACCATTCCGTGTGTTTTCTGTCATCATAATTGAACCCTCCTTCCCTAATTTCTTTCTTCAATCACTGATCGTCCTCCCACACTGACTCAGACGTACCTTGCTTGAAGTCTTTTACTTCGGCTACCAACTGAGAGTATGACTTTGGCTTCCAGAATTGTTTTTTTAGGGAATCCTTAATATTTTGAAGGGATGCGCTTCCATTTTGAGATATGTACCGCATATACCAATCCAACGCTCTATCTTCAAAGGCTAAGGACAACTGTGCTTTTTCACAGTATCGCTCACCACCCCCTGTGCCGTCCATACCGAGTCGGCCACGAACCAAAAACTATCCATGTCTTCATCAACCACACCTTTAAAGGTAGGTAATTTCAAGTGTACTACCATGTCCCCTTCTAACAAGGCTCTAGTTGAGGGCTTGCCCTCCTGTGAACCTGATGACCCTTGCGTCATTGCTCTCCTCGGCAGGCTATGGACAGAGTGATTATTTTCTGGATTGGTTTGATAATACCTATCGCTCCGTGTTCTCCTCCAGAGTAGCGCTCATTCACTTTCACGTCATATCTTCAGTATTTGCTTGTCAGTACCAGATCACTTCCTTAGACTTCTTCCGGTCCTGACAATGGAACCATTTGTTGGCTCGAGGGGTCCTGACCCAGGTTCGGTGTGCAAGGTTTTCCAACAAACCCCTATACTACTGGCCCTTTCGGAAGTGACCTGCTTGCGTAGGTCAAAGTCTCACGCGAAGTAGTATGGGTGGGTGCTGGAACCAGGTTTCTACACCCTAAGAAAGGATGGGTATAGCAAGCAGAGTTGCGCTAGGTCCTGTAATCCCTAATTACCTTGTTCTGCGCAAGGTTAATTAAGTCTCTATTCGCATCCATGTGCACTAGATCTATAGTTATACACTTGTTATAACATCAACACAACCATACATAAACAGAACATAACAGATCTAGATCCAAGAACGCAGTACACAGATCTTTCGCAGCTTAAAGACAAAAAATGCACAATACAGCAATTATCAGTAATTTACACAAAAGTACTCACAGATCCAGTTCTCTAAAAATCTTCGCATTCATTCATTCATCAATTCTTCCTTACAATTCCCTTCCCAACCTGCGCACACAACAGCAAGGTCCGCACACAGCTGGACTTGGATCTCTGTGCACACAGCCAGTAGGAGTCCATTCCCCAAAACCCAAACAGATAGCTTAAATCACAATTCGCATCAATATCTCATCATATCCTACCTCTTTCAATACAAAATGCATCTCTATTTATAACAATCTAGCCTCAACTTTCCTATGGTCTACAACCCATGGTTTTCGAACCCCTAGTTTTCCCTTTTTCCCAATACAATGCTTTCGAGGCTTTGACCCACCCCAAAACCCCTCTCTAGATTAAATCTAATTAAAAATATATGAAATGGACCAGTTTCGCAGCATGTTAGGAGACCCCGTTCCAATATTCCCCCAACACAATATTGTGACTCGTCCCGAGTCACTGCAGCTGTCATATAGTCATTGAACCCGGTAAGGCTTGAGTCGACTACCATTGAAAAAGCCTAGTATGATGTCTCCGTGCAGGATAGCTAGCTGGACTGCTCCACCATTCATGATCTCTTTAACTATGTAGGGACCCAGCTAGTGCAGTCAGAATTTGCGTGGATGTTTCACAAATTGGCTATCGTATAAAAGGACAAGGTCACCTGTGAAGAACTTCTTTTGGCGAATATGTCAATCATGCCATGCTTTTCACGAGCCTTCTGAACCTATTGATGAAAATTAGCAACAAACCGATCTTCCTCCAGAGTCACAAGTTACGAAAGACGCTCCTCTATGATATCGGGGTGCGCCATATTGGTAAATGCTGCAATGCGTAGGCTAGGAACAACGTATTTAATGGGCATAATGGCCTATTTTCCATAGACCATCCGGAAGGGGGTTCTACCTGTTAGCTTCTTGCAAGTCGTTCGGTAGGCCCACAGAACAGAGGGAATGCGAACATCCCAGTCACTACGATCGACATTGCTGACCTTAGTTAATGCCTGTTCCAAAAAAATGTTAAAAGCCTCAACCACCCTGTTTGCTTGAGGGTGGTATGGGTTACTCTTCGCATGGTGGATCTGGAATTCCTCATTCAAGGCTTGAATCGTCTGGTTGAAAAAGTGTGTACCTCTATCACTCATTAGGATTTTTGGGCAGCCAAACCTGGTTAGGATCTGCTCAAATATGAAGTGCACAACAGTATCCGCAGTACAATCCTTTATCGCTTGTGCCTCAGCCCATCGAGTGATGTAGTTAGTGGCGGTGATAATGTAGCACACACCTATTTTCTTTCCTGGTGGATTGATGGGTCCTATAAAATCAATGGCCCATTTTTCAAAAGCCTGTAAAGCCACCTGAGGCTATAAAGGCATCTCATCTCGGTGTGAAGGTCGTCCTATGCGCTGGAAGGTATCGCAAGACTGACAATATTTGTATGAATCTTGATGCAAAGTAGGACACAATAACCCAGCCCTCAAAATATTTTGTGTTGTTACACGTCTTGCATAGTGGCCTCCTGCGACACCTTCATGTGCTTCTACTAACACGACAGGTTGTTCATGTTCGAGGACATATCTGCGTAGTATTTCATCGGCACCTAGCTTGTATAACTGACCGGAAAGGATAGTAAAGTTCACGGCTCGAGTAATCAATTCCTTCTTCTGCTGTACCAAATATCCAGCCGAGGCCATGCCTGTAGTGAGGAACTCAATGATATCAGAAAAGTGTGCATCAACCACCTTAATGGTAAACAGTTGCGCATCCGGCAATCCTTCATCCAAACTAGTAGGTTCTTCTCCTGTTTCAATGCGAGATAGATGATCCAGGCTAGCATTCAACCTTCCAGGCTTGACGATGATCTCAAAATCATATTCCTAGAATATCAACAGCCAGCAGAAAATCTTCCCCCCCAACACAGGCTTGTTGACCAGGTATTTTAAAGCCGAATGATCAGTGAAAATTTTAAAGTGTGCACCCAGTAGATAGTGCTGATATTTCTGTAGTGCGTAGACCATAGCCAATCCTTCGCGTTCAGTGGTGGAGCAGTTCCGTTCTGCACCCAAGAGTTTCTGACTCACAAAGGAAACTGTGTGGTCGATATCTCCTTCTCCAGGTTGAGTGAGAACAGCTCCCAAGGCAATACCCGACGCATCCACATGTACATGAAATTCCTTTGACCAATTAGGAAATATTAGTATGGGGGTAGAGATCATCTTCTCTTTGAGTAGTTCAAAGCTCTTCTGACATTCATCATCCCAAAAGAAAGAAACATCATTTTTTAGTATCTTTTCCATAGGCGCTGTAATCAGGGCGTATCTTTGAATGAATTTCCTGTAATAACCAGTGTGTCTGAGAATAGAACGCAGTTGTTTCTCCATTGTGGGGACTGCCAAGTTTATAATTACAGCTACCTTTGTAGGATCAACCATCAATCCCTGGTGACAGACTATGTGTCCAAGCAGGATTCCAAATGGCACACAGAAAATGCACTTCTTAATATTCAAGGAGATCTGGTGCTTTCGGCATGCATCCAACATTAGTCGCATGTTAGAGACATGTTCCTTTACTAAGCCAAAAACCGTCCAATCATTGAAATAAACCTCCAGGAACTTATGAATAAATTCCTTGAATACAACAACTATGACCCTTGAAAAAATAGTAGGTTCATTTTTGAGACCAAAGGGCATGACCGTATACTGGAAAGACCCCCATTCAGTCGTGAAAGTATTCTTACTGCGATCTTCAAGTGCAATCCGGATCTAATGGTACCCTAAGAACCCATCGATGAAGGAATAGGCCTCATGTCTGCCCAAGCTATCAAGGATTTCTTTGGAGAAGGGTGTAGGAAAGGGGTCATGGATTCAGGCGTCATTTAACTTGCGCAGATCCACGCAGATGTGTATTTCTCCCTTGGTCTTATTTTCCTAGATGACCATTGGACTTACCCAGTCTGACTGCTCAATTGGTTCAATGATACCTGTGGCAAGCATTTTATCCAGCTCTTCCTTGAACTTTTGCTTGTATTTGGGATTCAGTCAGTACGACCGCTGTTTGACGGGGCGCGCCTCAAGTTTCAAAGTGATATGCATAATACCGAGGTCCTCGGTGATGCCCTTGAGCTCAGAGAATTTCATCAGAAATAGGTCCTGATATTCCGTGAGTAATTATGCGATTTTTCCTACAGTACCCTCAGCCCAATAGTCCCCAATATTAGCTAGCTTAGGGTGTTCCTTCATCCCAATACTAACGTCATGCAGCTTAAGAGGTTGTGTTACGTCAAGATTCTGTAGTGACGGCCCCACAACAGCGCGTTCTCCTTCAAATTCCGGGACGGAAATGTTTCGATGATTATCCTTGTCCTCTTCAATCGCCAAGCTCCGAAAATTGGCTATGTCGTGCATCTACACGTCCCATGTCGGGACCATTGGGGCAGCGCGGTGGGGAGTATTCTTAAATACAAATGCATCAATGTCCTACAGAGCTTCATCGAGCGTCTTTTTCCCTCCAATCAATCTGAATGTCCCGAAAAATTCCTCCTTTAGCGTTTCCCAGTGGCAGGTGCATTGGTGCAATTCCGCATCTAAGTACCAAGCGGCTGGGATAGGACCCAAAGCATGAAAAAATAGATGGACCCATTATTCTGTAGTTCGGTCGAACCATTTGGTCATCTAGACACGCAGGTGTGCGCAGGGGTCCCCAGGTCCGAGGAACACCTGGTGCGTATGTCAGCTGGAGGGGTGAACTATAAAAGCATCCTTTCCTGACACATTTCCAAATCTAGGAATGCTTTCTTGTGGGTGTCCCACCAATGCGCAGGTGTCTCGCGTATAGCCAGATTAAGGGCCTAGAGCTGTCGTTCTCTTGGCACCCTAGCTTCTAGTGTTCTTAGGAATTCCTGGACACTACCGGCCTCATCAAAGTGGGGTAGATCTCTTACCTCTGAGGAAATGTAGTAGAGGATTCTTGTGACCCAGGGGTAGCGCAGTGCCGAAACCTCGTGTAACCGGTTTTTCCAACTTTCCAGTTCCTCATCAGCGTCAGAACAACATTCACTGTCCCTCCAAAATATCCCGTCTATTGCGATTTTACTCCTGTCTACATCCTGTGCAGTCAATCTGTAAATTTGGTCTAGTTCCTCTCGTTCGTAGGCTGGTTCCATATACTACGTGCCTTCTGTTGGATATAGTGGTACTATTATGCATGTACCGTTGTTTTCGAACGCCATGTTGCGCTTTTTGAGATTGATGACACCCCTCATTTCTATAGCCCAGTCTAGCCTGAGTAGTGCAGGGTACGAAGCCGCATCTTCCACGACTTCAATGACCTCAAAGTCAGCTAGGACTTTTACTCTTGTGATATCTACCATGACTCTTGGCAATCGTCCTAGCGGTATGATCTTCTGTTGATTCGCCATGCACAGCTAGATAGTGGACCATTCCAATTTAGGTTCACCCATTTGTTGCCATGTCTGATTCATTAGTACGTTCGCATCCGACCCCAAATCGATAATAACTTGGTCCATCTCGTAGTCGCCAATCTGCGCAGTCAGCCGCATTTCTCATCCGGTACGTTTCTTGTAGCCATATAGCCGGTGGACACCTTGGGTCTCAGGGATTGTGTTGGGCCGAGATGCGCAGCTATGCAATAATACTTGAAGAGTTTCTACAGTCGGTTGGTTACGTAGCATTTTCAAGCATGCCGTTAGAAGGGGCTCAACCTCTTCCTTTCTTTCGAGGTGCACCAGAAGCTACGCAGGGCCTACCCGCGGTGCTTGTTCTGTGAGGTGCACTTCTCCCCTTGCTCCCTGGGTGACCATCCCACTGCGTAGCTTAGTTTTAACCCTTTGCACATTCTGCGTAGGGGTGGGTTGTTTTTCCTGCATCTTGGCTATTAAAATTGGGCAATCTTCAATCTCATGGTCCAGTTGCCAGCAATATTTTCAAGATTTCCTAGTGGGATTTGGGCAGTCCCTTGCGAAGTGCCCTATCTCTCTGCAATTATATCAGATCAGCTGCCCCTGACCCCGTCCTGTGCTCCCTCCCCGACCTCCCCTACCCCTTGCTGGGGAGCCCCCAAAATTCGTGGGAGATCTCAGCAACGCGAGATCTGAATGTACCCTATAGAGGTTTCCCCAACCTACCAATAGCTCATATGTGCAACAATTCTGCTCATCATGCCCTACTGATTGGTAGAACCTGCACCATTGTTTTTTTAGATCACCCATACTTAGCCGGGGGCACTGGGCTGTATCATGTAGTTCCGCTACCCGGCAATCATCACACCAGAGCGCAGGTCCGCCAGATCCGGGGCGCAGCGGACTAGGTCCCCCTATCTGTAGGTAATTCGCCAATAGGGGACACTGGTCCTTAGTATGACCAGACACTCGAAATCGTATGCACCAGAGGTTTGTGATAACTCCTTTTCCCTGTTCCATCTGTAAGCTCTGTATTTCCATGTGCATGGCTTCGAGCTGCTCTTGAATCTATTGTACTCCCCCCAACGTGTCATCCTTGGGCATGGCTTCGAGCTTCATGACAGTTTCCAGGGCTTTTTCCTGCGACTCGAAGGTCTGCTAGCCCATTGGTATGCGTAAGTGAGGTAGCAACATGGCGATGAACCATTCCGTGTGTTGTCTGTCGTCATACTTGAACCCTCCTTCCCTAATTTCTTTCTTCAATCGTTGATCGGCCTCCCACACTGACTCAGACGTACCTTGCTTGAAGTCTTTTACTTCGGCTACCAACTGAGAGTATTTATTTGGCTTCTGGAACTGTTGTTTTAGAGCATCCTTAATATTTTGAAGGGATGCACTTTCGTTTTGAGATATGTACTGCATATACCAATCCAGCGTTCTATCTTCAAAGGCCAAGGACAACTGTGTTTTTTTCACAGTATCACTCACCACCCCCTGTGCCATCCATACCGAGTTGGCCACAAACCAAAAATGATCCATGCCTTCATCGGCCACACCTTTAAAGGTAGGTAATTTCAAGTGTACTGCCATGTCTCCTTCTAACAAGGCTCCGGTTGAGGTCTTGCCCTCCTACGAGCCTGATGACCCTTGCGTCGTTGCTCTCCTCGGCGGGCTACAGACAGAGTGATTCTTTTCTAGATTGGTTTTTTATTACCTACCGCTCTGTGTTGTACTCTCCTCCAAAGTAGTGCTCATCCACTTTCATGTCAGATATTTAGTATTTGCTTGTTAGTACCAGATCACTTCCTTAGACTTCTTCCGGTCCCAGCAACGAAACCATTTGTTGGCTCGAGGGGTCCTAACTCAGGTTCGATCTGCAAGGTTTGCCAACAAACCCATATACTACTGGCCCTTTTGGCAGTGACTTTCTTGCGCAGGTCAAAGTCTCACCCAAAGTAGTATGGGTGGGTTCTGGAACCAGGTTTCTGCACCCTGAGAAAGGATGGGTACAGCAAGCAGAGCTGCGCTAGGTCCTGTAATCCCTGATTACCTTGTTCTGCGCAAGGTTATTTAAGTCTCTATTCACATCCATGTGCACTATATCTATAGTTATACACTTGTTATAACATCAACACAGCCACACATAAATAGAACATAACAGATCTAGATCCAAGAACGCAGTACACAGATCTTTCGCAGCTTAAAGGCAGAAAACGCACAATACAACAATTATCAGTAATTTACACAAAAGTACTCACAAATCAAGTTATCTAACAATCTTCGCATTCATTCATTCATCAATTCTTCCTTACAATTCCCTTCCCAACCTGCGCACACATCAGCAGGGTCCGCACACAGCTGGACTTGGATCTCCGTGCACACAGCCAGTAGGAGTTTGTTCCCCAAAACCCAAAAAGATAGCTTAAATCATAATTCGCATCAATAGCTCATCATATCCTACCTCTTTCAATACAAAATGCATCTCTATTTATAACAATCTAGCCTCGTCTTTCCTATGGTCGGCAACCCATGGTTTTCGAACCACTAGTTTTCCCTTTTACCTAATACAATGCTTTGGGGGCTTTGACCCACCCCAAAACCCCTTCTCTAGATTAAATCTAATTAAAAATATCTGAAATGGACCAGTTTCATAGCATGTTAGGAGACCCCATTCCAACATGATTATAGCTGGAAAATCCATCCATGAGGGAAAAAATCTCACTCCCCACACAATCATCAATGATCTAATCGATGAAAGGGGTGGGATAATTATCCTTAGGGCAGGCCCGCTTAATATCGCGATAGTCAACAAAGACGCGAATTGTTCCCTGCTTCTTATCCACAAGAACAATGTTAGAAACCCACTCTATCAGAGGAATAGGATAAATGAAACCCGCTTTGAGAAGTTTTTCAACTTTAGCTTTTATGGTGGCGACTTTCCGAGGATGCACTAGATGAAGACGTTGGCCAATAGGCTTCGCACCGAGTTAGGTGGGAATCTTGTGCACCACAATACTGGGATCAATTCCAGGCATCTCTTCGTAAGACCAGGCGAAAACATCACGGAATTCGCAAAAGATTCTAGTATACACTTGAACTTCATCGGAAGAGCAAGTGACTCCGACATGGATGTTCTCAACAATTCCCGGTTTCACGGAAATTTCGATAAGCATCGTTTGGGTGATGTTACTCAAGTTACCTTCAGTGAAGACTTCATGAGTCAAGATAAGCGTTTGAAGTGGCGGAGAAGGAACTTGAGACACAAAATGCTCAAGACAGTTAGACATTGCCCCGAGGCTAGGCATAAGCGAGGAACGATGATGCCCATCGCTCCATGGTAGGTCTTCAAGAGACATGGTTTCCATGATAGCCTCATCAGATGGAAACATTTCTTTCATAGGATCAGGTGAATCTGTATCGCCGAGCTAGGGGGATTGAGAATAAACGTCGAGAGACATTCTCAAAGGAGCACCTTCAGAAGGGGGAGAATCTGATGCAGTTACGAGCTCGCAATAATTTATTTCAATTGGACTAACCGGCATCGAATCCCCAAATGAAACAACCTGTTCAAGTAAAGGGATAATCCACGGGTCATTAAACCGAGAGATCATATTAACTTGAACGGTGTTTGGTGGTGGAAGGGGAAATATACCCATGAGGGAGGGGTCTTTGAAAAGACCTGGCCCTACGCTGTTGGTGGGAAAAGGAATATAATCCACGTATGGAACGTTGTTCTCAGAAGACGAGGTAAAGAACGACAACTGGTTGACAATAATGATTTTACCCTCGTGTGGAAACTTTATAACATGGAAGAGGGTGGATGGAACACACAACATAGCGTGAGTCCAACTGCGATTGAGTACAAGATTGTAATTGAGTTTAGCGTCAACTACTTCTACTTTGACATTGGTCATCTTTCCTTGCAACATGATCGACAAGCTGGCGAGAACACCCAAGGGTTTCAATTCCCTTCCATCAAATGCCTCAAGGGCATTGGGTGACGAAGCTAGGGTTGGAGAGCCAATAGCCTTCCAACAAGAAGATGATATGACACAGGTGGATGCACCTTCATCCACAATAGCTCTATGGATGTTGAGACTGTTAATGCCGACTTGTATGACAAGCGCAATTTGGTGTGGAATTCGGGGGATGAAATTATCTAAGTCGAAAGTGAGAAGGCTAGAATCAGCAGGATCAACCCCGCCGATCGCAGATAATAACACTTTCCGTTGAGACGGAAAACTCTGAAGCACTTCTAACGCAGACATCACAAATGGCTCCTGTGCTAAATCCTTAACAATACTGTAATGCTGAGCAGCACGAGTGTTAGGATTATAAGAAGATTTCTAGAGAAAACCTTTAGAAGGTGGCCATACAATGGGTTTAGCATTGGGCCTTTTAATCGCAAAAGGACTAGAGGTAGGTGGGGGAGGAGGACCATCAGCGATCTCTTTCCTAGCTGCCTGGCATGATCCAGTATAATATTTCGATCGAGTAGCAATGGAAATGGGTGCAGAATCATTCATCATGAACACTTGAGAGCCAAACGGTGCAGATGGCGCAGGTTGCTCGTCCATCTATGTTTGCTGAGATGGAAAAGGTTCTTTGAGGACAGCCGGAGTTCCCTTAGTGCCTTTGAGCAATTTACTAACTTCGGCTCATCTAGGAAAATCCTTAGTGTAGTTTTCCTCATCACAAATCAGATATGGATACTTCAGCTTGCGCTGTGAACCATCATCAGCATGACGTTTAGACGAATCTGGTTTTGGGGCATCGTCTTTGGCCTTGCCTTTGCCCTTATTTTTCCCCTTGGATGTCTTGTCTGCATGATTGGCCTGAACGATGTTGACCTCTGAGGTTTTACCAGAATCTGGGGTAGGCTGAGGAGCAGAATCATTGGAAGAATTTGATTTTTGTTTCCCAGTGTTGAAAGAGGGAGACTTACGTGAAGTCTGAGACACAGAACCAATAACACTGTCAACGGATGGGGTGGTCGGCACTTTATAAGTCCTAGGTCGTGGGGCATCGGTCAAGATATCATACAATATGCCTGATTGAGAGTACACTAAATCAAGGCATTGGGCACGAGCAATGGCCTATTCCTCGGTGACACATGCCCCCATGGATATGTCTTTTGCAATCTGATTGACAAAAGAAGTAGTGAACCAATGGGTAAGAAGCTGATCAGGAATTTTGAATTTGATCAGGCGACGACGACGTCTCCGTTCATGAATGTGGTTTGAGATATGGGTAGCCCGGTCCTGTTTCAAGGATGTTAGGAGATGCATCCCGACTTCATAAAAAACCCATAGCTAGAAATGAGTAAGGAACTCCATAGTGAGAGAGTTGAAATATTGAAAGATACTGCAAGACAGCTCGATGTACCACTTAGCAGCAGCTCGAGTGAGATTTCACTGGAAACGACAGAGTGGAATACAATCATCCACCCAAGAATTGGAAGAACACCATAAATGGTATGTCATAACGTGTGCTTGGGGGTATTCTATAAACTTGCCCTCAAACTTGGGGCAATCACCAGGAATCTTCGTTGGAACCGAAGGCTAATACGGATTATGAAGGATTGGATCATTTGTTAATTTGGACACATCCAGTAATTCCAACGTGGCGAGAAAGGGTAATTGAGGGTTGAAAGGCATAGGAGGTCCTTGATAAGGACTCGTACCCACATTCCATCCTAGTTGAGTGTAACTCTTCCCCCATTTTTTTGTCTCGAAGGATTCGGACCATAAGGGGTATAAGCCGAATAGTTCGGTTGATATTACAGCTGAGGACCAGGATATTGAATCTAAGTATATGAGGGTCCCGATTGAGCAGGATAAATATTTTGCTGCGGAATGTCAGTATGGCCTTGCGGTTGAGGGTCATAAGCAGAACCTTGAGGCGCATTGTGTACCGGTCGATATTGACCTCAAGGGTAATAAGTGCCTTGGGGTCGAGCAGGCTGCTGATAAGTAAAGACCTGCTAAGCTGGATAAATTGGGTGTGCAGGTTGAACCAACTGCGGTGTAGAGTAGAGCGGTTGCTGAGCAGGGTGAAATGTCTCTGCAGGTTGTCCCTGCTGAGCAGGTTGACCTGACTGATGAGGGCCACCAGGTTGCCCCTGTAGAGCAGGTTGGCCTGATGGCTGCAATGGGCTAGGTTGTGCCTGATGACTAGGTTGACCTGGAGCAGGACCATAAGATGGCCCTGGTTGCACAACATTTGGACCAATTGGAAGGTATGGCTGTTGTGGTTGCATGAAAGGTTGCCCTTTAGATGGATAAATTTCCCCCCCAGGACCGTATGAAGGTCTTGGTTGATATATCGGTTGCCCAACAGGTCCTTGGGGTTGCCTAGGTTGGATCACAGGCTAACCTTGTAAAAGTTGGCTTTGTGGATTGAAAGGCTGCCCTTGCGGACCGTAAAATAATCCTTACTAGACCGAAGGTTGTCCTTGAAAGGGTTGTCCTTGTGGGTCGTAAGCATACCCTTGCTAAATCGAAGGTTGTCCCTGAAAGGGTTGTCCTTGTTGGTTAGAAGGTTGCTCATGCAAGGTAGGTCTAAAACCGGAAAGGAATTGATAAGCTTCAGGAGCAGGAAAATAGATAGGGTTTTCGTGCTCATCATAATGAAACGGAAGTGAATACATTGGGTTACCGATTACAGCATAATGAGAAAGAAAGGATCACCAGAATCCTGAGGGGACTAGTAAGTCTGGGAGCTCTGCTGCTGAACAACCAGCTGATACTCCTTGAAAGAAAGGTCGTCAGGGATCGCCATGGCAATTGAAGTGTCTACCGAAGGTGAAGCCCCTGACGACTGAGTGGTGACAACTGGTGCCGATGCAGCCACGTAGGCAGTAGGTATAGTTGGGGCAGACGTAACAAAAGGCATTGATGAGACAGGTGTCATTGGTGACATCCCTAATGATGGAAGGACCAGCCCCCTCAATGGATTTGATGCTTCCATAGAGGCAATACTGGCCATAATCTGACTCAAAGACCTATATCCGGCTGGAAGTGAAACCAATGGTGAAGATTGAGCAAACCCTTGAGGGATGTTTTTCGGAAAAAGTTGGTATTCTTCATCAGAAACAGGAATTCCCTCACCGCCAATAGGACTAGACAAGTCCATGTCTGAATCCGTCATGAGATCTTGTAAAATAATCTGAGGACTAGGAGGTATGATAGCAGCCAAAAACGACGATCCCAATGTAAGGGGGGGAAATTTTTCCCCGACCCCAAACCCAAACCAAGCGTCTGAAAGAGGCCAAGTGAACTCAACTGGTTCTCCAAAGGGGTACTCTAACGA
Organism: Pinus albicaulis; assembly: GCA_034641835.2. Classification (NCBI taxonomy): domain Eukaryota; kingdom Viridiplantae; phylum Streptophyta; class Pinopsida; order Pinales; family Pinaceae; genus Pinus; species Pinus albicaulis. Next base: position 1,119,471,813 of record CM076578.1, on the reverse strand, counting down.
GAGAATAGGTTGTTGAAGCTCCGAAAACCTAGAGGATTGAGAATTTTCAGATGAATTGTCCGAGAAAGGACTACCACTAAACGAAACTGATTGTTCCGCCACTGTGACTATAGCACACCAAAAAAGGAAAAAAAGATCGAAAACGAAGACTCTTGGACAAAAACCAAGGCAAACAAATACAGGCCAAGCGATCAAACTTTAATGGGCATGTAATCGTAGGTAGTTTATTTTACCACATTGAAACCAAAAATTCGTTGATTCATGTTTTAAGAGTCAAGAAACAGGGAAAAGATGACTCTATTCACTTTCAGTTTTAAGCGAGCGTGAAAGGACAAGTGCTCGATGATCTTTTAAAATTTATGGAGTCAGTAAAGATCGAAAATGACTGCTCAGGTAGTCTAGGTAAAATGGTGTACCAGGTTTCTGTGAAATTCCATATACACCTTAGTAATAAAATTAAAGAAAAATGGACCAAGGACTTGACGTATGTGCAGGTAGTCTCCATGAATGTTATGTTTGGTGTATCACAGTTACAAGGTAGCAGACTTGGCTTCCTACAGATAAAAGAATTGCAACCTAGAGGGGTCTCCCTTTATATACTCGACGGTATGGGGAGCGCAAGTCCATACTAGTGTTGTCTGAAGCCAGATGGAGAGCGACAGCTGCTAGGTTTAAAGACGTCGGAACACGTCTCTAACTTAGACCACTAGATGTTTTATTAGGTTTCAATGTTGCCTTAGGTTAATTGAGTAAATTTTAAGTTGATCTTGTATTTACGTTTCAATTCCAAGGTCCTACCGAATGTTGGATCTCAAAAATCCTTAAATGCAAGCTACATGCCAAAAGATACCATTTCATTCAATGAAAAGCTATCTACGAGAAATTTAGGATTTTTCAAGCGATAGAAAATAATAAGAACACGCAGAAGCATCTGCTACAGTATCCGATGCAAGCTAATGAAAATGAGAAATCTTTCCTAGAATTGTCCAATGCTAGATACACAAAAGACTTTCAATTTCACAATGCAAACAAGACTGAAACAATTTTTTTTTTCAATGTAATAAAGCAAACAGTGCACTAAATGACATGAAAAAAAAACCAAAACACTAGTTTGAGAACGTTAATGCGAGAGTTGAAGTGAAATAATTTCAATAAACCCAAAACAAACATAAAAAAACTCAAACCAACGTTGCAATCTCTCAAATTGAAGAAAGATTTCAAAAATGACCCATGCAAGCAGTGTGATCTATGCTTGGAGTGAAAAGAAGAAAAATTGAATGAAAGAGGCAGGAATCATTCAACCAATGCAATCAATCAAACGGATCAAGGGAGTTGAATGCAACCAAACTAGGAATGAAGTTGACTGCAAAACAAAAGACTCAAACTCCTACAAGAGGCTTAGCATAACAAAGCACTTAAAAACCCTAAGGTTGTGATGTTGATAGGAAACGCACAAAAAACTGAAGGAAGAAAGCTGATCACAATAAAAAACAATCCCAAAGCACTCAAGACATATCTAAAAATAACCCAGAAGTAGAATTACTGACCAAAAATCTTCAAAACAGACCAAACCCTAAAACCTACAGGGGTCGGTGCGACTGTTTGGCTGTAATCAGCGCCAAACAGGGGATGGCGCAGGTGCAACACTAGCAACTAGCACCAATTGGCGTGACTCTCTAAACAGAAAGCGTGCCAAGCCAGTTCACTCAAGCAAAAGGGAAAATTTTTGAAAGCCAAAGGTCAGATCTGATCCTCCGGGGCTGAACAAGGGTCTTAGACTTAGCAGAATAATCAGAAAAGGAAAAATAATCAAGCAAAGACCGAAAATAAGACCTAATGGATGAAATAAAAACTTGCACTGATCCCCAGTGGAGTCGCCAATTTTTTGGTGAGGTAAATCCCCTCTGCTGACAGAGGCGATCCCACTAGCCCTAGGGTGGGTCTAGTAATAAACAAAACAAGCTATAATATTGATTCCTAGGTAATGAATGGATGGAGATTCGATAGATGACTTATCAGAGATCCTATGATTTTGTTGTCGTCGAAGAGAGTGGCTACCTCTCGATCACGTTCCGCTCACTTTCACACTCGGACGACGGACACCTGCACGCACACAAGAAACAACGACAATATACAACATACTAAATCACATTCATAACTATTAGTCAGTCGAAGAGGACTAAATCAATTGCATTAAATAAACGACATAACACAATGATGGAACCAACACCATAGTCGAGTATATTAATAAATATAAGGAATAGTACAACCAAGCTTCGATGTCTTGGTCTCCTCCAACAGGGTTCAAGCGGAGCGCGTCTCACAAAGGCTCGTCAGGAATTCGGACGGGACTCTCTCTATGGAGTTCTCCTTGGTTCTATCATCTCAATAGAAATTACTCAGCTATAGTATTCTTCTCTAAGTTTAGCTAGATTTCATAAAGGGAGAAGGCCTATTTTTATAGAGGGAGAGGGAGAGGTTAGGATCCCTATAATTATGGAAGGGAGGCTTATCTTCAAGGAGTGTTCCATGGGAGGTGGAAACCACTGCCTAAAGAGGGAGATTCGTGGCTGATCAACTTAACCACTTCCAGTGACTCATCCCTGAGGTGGTTAGAAGGAAACTTCCACCTCTAATTTAAAAAACAAAATTCCTAAAACAGCTCGGCGCGGGCACTGCACTGAGATAGAGCGCCATGTGGTGCATTCTCTAGTGAAAATCTTCCACATCGGCACGAGGGGTGAATTGGCTACCCGTGCCAAGGCCAAAACACTGGTTTTGTGTGATTTTTTGAGGAAATGTCCAACAGGAAAAATGATGTCCTTATGCAGAAGGATGCAAATAAGGTGTTTCCAAAGTCTGACACTTCTCACAAGTCACGGGAATGACCCTCTAATATGCGAGGCGAGGGATTGCAGGGACGGTGACAAAATGATGTGTAACAACCTCTACTACGATAATCTTCTTGTAGATAACTAGTATGGTCATCTAAGAAAATATTTCGATGACCACAAATACATAGTCATTTCCATGCTTGGTAGAAGGAAGTCCATATATATAGTCCATAGAGATGGATTCCCAGGGCTAGCTAAGAGTAGGCAGAGGAGTATATAATCATTGCCTCTTAATAGTTGGCTTGGCGATGGCACAAGTAGTGTGGGATCTAATGTATTTTCCAACATCCTGTCATATATTTGGCATGTAGTATGGCCATATTTTTCTCCACATCAAAGTGTCCCGCGACTCGATTGTATTATGCCTCCAAAATAAAAATAGAACACTCACTTGAAGGAACACAAAGGTGACACAAGTAGCATAATTATGCATCATGGAGGTGGAAATATGGAACTTTCTTGCCATCCAATAGCATATGGTATGTGTTGGAAAAATATGGATCATATTTATATAATTTCTTCCATCCAAAGGTCTCATGGACACAAGAGTTGAGAATAGTGGTCAGTGCTGCAATTGGTGGATGACTAAGGCAATATGCAACATGATTGGTGTTGTCCTTCTTGTATTTGATATTAAAATGGAATTGTTGCAGATATGTGGACCACTTTTGATGGAAATCATTCTGCAAATTCCCTTGGGTCTGTATATAGGGGTCGGTGATTCGTGTGGATGAACGTCTCCTTCCCCATAATGTACTGGAAAGCATACACGATGGAATTCATCTCCTTATCATAGGTGGGGTATTTTTGAATTGTGTCGGAAAGTTTCTCATTGTGATAGGCCACTGAATGCCCTTACTGGGTGAGAATTAAACCAATATGATAGTCATAGGTGGATGTCTCAATTTCAAATGGTTTTTGCATGTATGACAATGTGAGTACTAGTGCAAAGCAGAGGCGATGCCTCAACTTAAAAAACACCTTCGATTAGGAATCAGACCAGAAAAATTTTTCTTTCTCTCTTCCCTTGGTGACTTGACTCAAAGGCCAAGTGATATGAGAATCCCAACATGAACCTCCGATAAAAATTGGCAAGGCACAAAAAGATGCGAAGCTCTATTAGAGTGGTCAGGGCTAACCAATCCAAAATGACTTGGATCTTAGCTGGATCCACATGCATGCCTTGCTCATCAATGATGTAAATTGGATATTGGACTTGTCTCATGCCAAAGGTGAATTTCTCCAAGTTGGTACATAGTTTGCATTGCTACAGGGTTTGAAGGACATGTTGATTGTGTTGCAAGTGCTCTTCCCAACTCTTATTGAAGATGAGGATGTATTCCATATATACAACCACTAAGGAGTTGGTAAAGGGCCACAATATTTCATCCATCAACGTCATAAAATTTGCAGGGGAATTTTTCAACCCAAAAGGCATGACCAACCACTCAAAAAGGCCCTCCTTGAATTTGAAGGCGGTCTTCCTTACATCCATGGGTTCTATTGGAACCTGGTGATAACCATAATTTAAATGCATTTTGCTGAAATAATTAGCCCCTTTGAGCTGGTCGAGAAGGTCATCAATCTGTGGGATTGGATACCTGTTTTTTATAGTGATTTTATTTAGTGCCCGATAATCAATGCAGAGTCTCCAAGTCCCATCCTTCTTCTGTACAAGTACGAATAGGCTCCCACAAGGTGAGTAACTTGGTAAAATGTGCCATTTTTGCATCAAATCCTAGATCTGGAGCTTGATTTCCTCATTTTCTAGAATAGAGTGAAAGTATATCGGCCCATTGGGTAGAGGTGCTCTAGGAGTTAGATCAATTGAATGTTTGACCTGACAATGCGAAGGTACCCCCATGGGTGAGGAGAAGATGTCCCTATATTCTTCCATGACCCTATCCACCTGATTTTGCGTGGTGGAACCCTTGGAGGGGACCATGGATGTGGCCACGATCTTCCCTTACTTTGAGAATGAATAGAAAATAAAACAAATTTCCTAGTTTGGAAGATGATCTTACTGCATTGCTTAGCAAAGATCAAAGAGATAATGGTAATCAGGGCTACCTCTGGTATTCTATATAAATTACTGCCCAAAGTAATAATAAAAGTGTGAGGCCTTGAATCATACACAAAATGAAACTTCCACAAGTATGTTTGGCCCAATAATACATCACAAACTTCAAGAGGAACAATGTGACACAATACTTCATTCGTTAAGGGTTTGATGTTGTGGGGAAGACGACATTGTTGGTTGACTCGAAGTTCCTGTCCTTGGCAAAGCCACCCAATGGTATATGGATGCAGGTGTGGTGTGGTTGTTAGGCCCAATAACTTAATGACCTTTGTTGGTTCCCCCTGTCAACAATGAACTTCAATGGAGACCCCTTCACCCACATATGCGAGTGGAAGAGACACTCCCCTTCCTTTGGATCTTTGAGCTTAATATTCTGGATCTTGATGGTGGAAATGGTGTCACTAGGCTCCACATAAACAATATGATTCCCTTTGTAATTACCCTTGTTGGGTTTTGAATCAGAGCATGAACATGCATATAACTCTGAATCCTTCAACTTGGCCACTAGTGATTGCTTGGTTTGACACTCACTTATGTTGTGAGTGGGGCTCTTATGTAACTCACACCAATTTATTGTTTCCTTCTTTGTCTTCGTGGTGTTGTTCTTTTCTTTTAGTTTTGGAAAGTTGTCCTAGGTCACCTCAACTTGGCTTTGTCCTTTGTTCTTCGATTTGGGGGTGCCTTTCCCTTGCTTCAGATTCACATATCCAAAGTCTTGCTTCTTCTATTTAAATTTTTGCTTGATCTTGACAACCTATTGATTGAAGATTCCAAGTGAGGAGATGTCTAGTAACTCCATCTCATTAAGGATGTATTTGTGTAGAAAACCATAGTACTTGATTACTAGATGTCGGTCAGAATCCTTGATATCAAACATCGTACGAAGGGTATGAAAAATATTTGTGAAATATAACACGTCTTGGTCCATTACCTGTCGTAGTGTGGTCCACTTTATGTACTTATCTTCATAGCTCCCGATAGGGTAATACTATTCATTGATGGTGTCTCAGAAATAATTCTAAGTGGGTGCAGCTGAAAACAATGAGGGTTCCCTCTCATCCCACTGCTCATAGTAGGTTTCCCACTAGTCTTTGACATGGGGTTCAACTTTGAGGAGTGAAAAAGTAATCTTTTCCCTATTGGAAAAATCATGAACCAAAAAATATCGTTCCAACATATTTAACCATTTATCTATGACATTTGCATATATCTTGACTTCAAATATGGGAATGTAAAATTTGAATTGTACCTTAAAATGACTGGCACCCCTAGGGTGATTTCTTGATGAAAATGTGTTTCCTATAGGCATCCACCGAAGACTCTGGGAAAAGTTATCCATCATCACGTTCCTTTGTCAATCGAGCGCCTCTTCGATCAATATTTTTAAAGGATCTCTTGCTCCCTCATATTTATTTTCTTCTACCATGGGAGGCTATCGGGGTCAGCGAAGCCGATATTGCAAAGGTTCAACTAGTTCGAGCCCTAACTCCTTACACCCTGACCTCGTTGGGGACATGCATAGGAAAAATGAGGAAGTGTAGACCGCTCTGATACCATTAATCCAGATTTATGTAGGAATGAAATGAAAAATATATTTAAACAAAAAAATAGAGCTAAAGAGAAAACTAAATTTGAATTCATTGATAACAAAATATTGAAAACTATTTACATGCAGAATGGAAATAAACTAGCTCGAATGATCGTAGCTTATCTTTGAGAAGAGTTGTGGAAACTAAATGCCTCTGAACTATGACACGATGAGGATTATAGGCATTTTTATTATTGAGAAACAAGGGAAAACCCAAAAAATCCCAAAACCTAACCCTAAGAGTTGAAGCGCCAAAATTTTGTGGGCCTCGTTGGGGTTATTTGGTATACCAAATTTCCTAGGTGGTAACTTTGGTATACGATATTTGTTTGATGTGTGCAATACTGCATTAGAAATATCTATCCAAGGAATACAACTTTCAACTGAAAACCCGTTTTTAATTTTAATTTTTCACGTTTTTCAAAAAAATGTCGTTTAGGGCCTCAAAACGACTCTAGAAGTTCGGGACCTGAAATAGTAAATTGTGATAAAATTAAGGAAACTGAAAGAAACAGTGTTGGGGGTCCAAATGGAATAGGTGGGTGGCCACCAATATCCACCTAGATCAATCCTCCCTCCTTAGGAAGGAATGGTTCCCATTGCATTGAGTGCCTCCATGAGATGGGGAAATTTCTATTGAACTTGGTCCTTGGTGAGCCATTTTCCCCAGTGCAAGAGTTGGACAACTTTGAAAACTCAATATAGTTGGATCATCTATTTTTTAGTGTTCTTGATTTGTGTTTCCATGATACGATCAGTTGTGGCCTATTCAATGTAGTCTAGGTTGAGCTTTGTCGTTGTCAACTGCTCAACATTGTCTGATGTGTCTAGTAATGGTGGAAAGTATGGCCGAAGGCATTCCACATTGAATATGGGGTGAAAGCTAATGAATGGGAGGATACTAAGCTCAAAAGAATTATCTTCCACAACCTTTATGATGATTTAAGGCCCGTATCAGAGTGGTTGAATCTTACAATGGGATTCAACGAGGTGTTCTTTCTACAAATGTAAACAAACTGTGTCACCCACTTGAAACTTATGGGGCACCTGATGCTGATCATGCCATTGTTTGTATTTGACATTAGATTTCCCCAAGACGTCTTGAAACTACTTGCGAATGTGTTGAATGCAAAACCTGGTTTCTTTATCAACTTCAGACTGAACATAGGCATATTCTTCTTGTGTAGTTGCAAAAGTAAGTGCAACATCAAGGGGACATAATGGTTGAAATCTCGGGACCACTTGAAAGGGGTTAAGGCTAGTCGATCTATGGAGAGCTCTATTATAACTGTGTTGCACATAGGGAAGACTCTCATTCCATGTCAGTGGATACTTATATTTGTACATGCATATTATGTGCACAATCATCTGGTTGATGACCTTTATCTAGCCCCGTACTCATAGAAGAGAAAAATGTGCAACAATTTATACGAAGGTGCAAACAAAATTGTCATATATCTTTGGGATTAAACTCATATTTGTTTCTCTCTCTCTCTAGGATACTCCATTTTATAGGCATATTGTTTTTGCATACTTCAGAGTACTTTGAACATCTCTTTTGCTATTAAAATCTTTATGAGCTACAATTTGAACACATAGCTTAGCTAAATCAATCTCTTGCCTAGTAGAGGAGGCACAACATAGAAGATTTATTTGACCTCTATTATTTCCAAAAAATTATCTAATAAAGGAGTGAATGCATCTATTTTATCTTTTAAATAAATACACAATGGATCAAAGTATCATAAAATAAGGCATTGAGGTATATCATTTATGCACAACAAAATTGATGACCACCAGCCATTGCCTTCATTCCTTCACAAGCACATATTCAATTAACCTTTGCTCCAAACCTTTCAAATATGTCTTAGACCCAACTCTTAAACACATCATAATATAGTATATTAATATTTCACCATTGATATCAGATATCAAACTCAGGAACTGTAAGACATTCATGATTACTTCTACTATGGATCACTGCCATGCCAAGCTTTCATACTCATATTTTTTCCATGATGAATTTTGAATATATTGCACACTATTTCTTGATGACAAAGATTTTGGATAGAGCATGAATTTGGTATGAGGGATAGATGAATGATAGAAATATGGTTGAATGGTTAATTCAATGATGAAAATGATGGTTAAGGGCTAGGTCAATGATGGAGAAGATGATGTGTATGAATGGTAATTGAAGTGATTATTTATCACATTTTCATAATTTTTTAATAAATTAAAAAATCTTATACAATTTTTTGTCTCAATTTTAACTTTTGGAGAACTTGGTGGAAAAGAGAACATGATCTGAATGCCATGATTTGGCTCAGGTACGTTGCTTCATCACTTTTACCTTTCTCCACAGAATGTATCATTTTCATGTAGCATAATTGTTTTTCCAATTTCTCTCAAATGGTAAATCAGATTCTCTTGAAATATTGTGAGGTTTTTACCATTAATATTATGCATATTCCCACAAAAAATCTCGGCCAATGAGTGCACATATCTTGAGAAAAATGAGAAATGGTTATAGATGACGAAGGCAAATTTATTAAAATATACACACTGGAATATCTTGAAATTTTGTGTATCTATTTACCAAGCATGATACATTTACCATAAAAAATTAATGACCAACGGATGTACTCTTTGCAAGTTATGATCAAATCAAATTGTTCCCTCTTTCACCCTTCATGCTATCCAATGTTGCAACAAAAACATATGGCACAAACTCATTTTAATGCAAATTTGAGTAATTCAAAAGGGAAATGGTGTATTTTTACCTTTTCTACTGCCACATGCTTTTGTAATCCCATTTTGATGAAGAAAAGATGTTGTTGTGAAAAATACTATATTCTATCTTGATTTGTGCACAATGGTGAAAATTGAAAACCTGCCTTAAAAATGGACTTGAAATGCCCTTCAAAATTGAATTTTTTAGAAATTTTTCCCACACCTTACTCAATTAATCATAATTTGAGAAAACCCAATAATGTTTTTTTTTAATTTCTGCTCCGATTTCTTGTAACTTTGTGCTAAAACTACCTTGGAACAAGTTGTTGCAAGAAAAACACATGTTGCTACACCAATAAATGTAGAAAATGAAACTTTCTATATTTGTTGCAAAAAATGTCAATCTCTTTCGAAAGTTTTTTTATCTGAGTCAAATATGCATATTTCGACTGTGTGATGTATGTTGAAGTAGAAATCATGAAACATAATGCATGACGACTTGAAATTAATGTAATTTGTTTGGAAAATGAAATGAAATGAAGAAGAGTTGTAGTAGTGCTTAATCATGTCATTGTTGAATGAAAAAATGATGAACATTCAGCTATAAAAAAACTAATAAAATATATTCTTGCAAGTTGTTGTTGATTCCATAAAACCATATAGTCTTCATCAAAACCAAAATTTATGGTACAATTCTTATCATGCGAATGAATGTGCCAAAATCAAGCATGGAAATAAATCATTGTATTACAAATCACTGATGAAAATCGTTAACCAATGCGAGACAAATCACCTATAGTGTAAATGAGTGTCAAGGTACCTGAATGCATCTTCACAAAGGATGAATGAATGTGTTGAAGTCGACTCACCTGTAATATCTGAAAATCAAGAGAAACTGTTGTATTCTCATTCTTCTCAATGAGGAATTTTTCCATTGATGTATGCAACTTCCAAGGAACTCCAAATAATCTTTGATCTTGGTCCAAGATAAGGTGTTGAAGTTGATGGGACAAGATTTGTTGGAAGATGGGCCTTAAGGAATCCCACATCATCCAACTCGAGCATAGAACCAAAAATGATTTGAAAAACCATAATAAAAGATTGAAACCATCATGAAATTGCAAAACTTATTGTGAAATTTTCTCGCAAGTTTCCTGGTTTCCAAGCAAAGATTGTCCAATTGCGCTAGTAAAATAGTTTTCACAATAGGAATTATTTTTCTTTTTTCTTTTTTTTTCTCTCTTTTTCTTATATGTCCTACTCTACTTTAAAAATAAATCTCATTCAAGTATATGAATACTTCCAATGGAACCATGTGCGTAACAAGATTATAGATAAATTCACATGCATGTTTGAAAGATATGTTTTGATATATACCAGTAAATGAGAGACCAACTGCCTTGAATGAGATGACGTCAAAAAATATTGAATAATTGAGCACTAGGATCCAATGAATATATTGAACCAAAATTCAATGTAATCTTGTTTTCCTTGGATTCCTACTATCATGCCATGCAAGTCTTCATAGATGTGATCTGCATTCAGATAATCTGCTAATAGGCATGCAATAAAATTTTCAATCTCAGGTTCCAACAACTTATCATCATTAATGGGCATCCATGATTCTTGGACCTTATTTGAATCTTCTTCTTCTGGTTGTTTTTCTTTGAAAATGGCAGCTAGAGAATAATTTTGCAATACCTCAACGTTGTAAGTGGATTGAAATGTTTTATTATTGGGGACCTGAAATGGTTATGCAAGTAGTTGAGTGGGAATGGATCTTTTGGGTGATTGTGTGGGTGGTAATGGAAAAGGTTTAATTGAGGTCAACTGATGTTGTGGTGGAGGTGAATGGTATGGATAACATTGATATTGGTATTGAGGATAGTGAGGAAAAGATCGAGGATATGGTGGATTTTTTCTGTAAGGCCCTTGCCAACCTTGTTGCCAAGATTGGTTATAAAGTTGGGATTGAAATGGCCAAGGTTGCTAAGGAAAGGGTGTTTTCCAATTACTTTGAGATTGTTGTGCATAAAGTTGCAATTTTTAATTAAGATCTTGCATCATACTGGGTTGATGAGGCTGACATGGTATTCTTGGAGCTATATAACAAGATTGTTTAGATGTTTGATTTTCTCCCCAATAAACTGACTTTAACCTTGGTAATGATGGGTAATATTTAGTAGTATGTGATCCTACACATATTTTGTTGGAAATATTGTCATTGATGGCAAAGGAGGAGAAAGGAGCAGCACCATAATTATCATTAAGGAAAAAGGTGCAGATCAGGATCACTGGAGTATAAATGAGCAATAAGGCAAAGAAGGCAAAAGTTAAGTGAAGAAACATAAAGGAGAGGGGAGCAGCATTAGAGGAAAAGGAGCAGCAAAGAGGCATGGATCAACACTAGAATTATCATTAAGGAAAAGGAGTAGAGAGGAGCATTAAAAAGGCAAGGAGCAACATTAGAATATTTATCAAGGAGCAAAGGCAACAAAGGCAACAAAGGAGTAAAGGTAGCAAAAGATAAAAGGCAACAAAGGAAGAAAGCGTGGGTCAATTTGGATTGTTTTTCATTCAGAACAGTGCACGAGAGTGCGTGCAATTCAATGGGTCGAGTCAGGTCGCATGCATATAATGTGAAGATTGTGTTGTATAAATACGAATAGTGAATGAAGTTCCTATGAACTTCACTGGAGATCAAAGTATGTCAGAACGATTTTTATTAAAGATGTGATTCTATTGACAGAAACTAGTGTGCGGGCGGTACAGACGGTGAAGATCAAGTCACAGAAATGATAGCAAGCGATGGATGGACCATATCACAGAAGACGGTTGGCACACATCACAATCAGTGACTCTTATATTTTACGTTTTAAAACATCGCAAGTTATATTTTTTAAGTTGTGATGCGATGAGGAGCCATGTGTTAGGCGGAGGTACTTGTGCATATCACATAGCGCATGCGATATGGTATAAAAATTAACGGCAAAAATGTAAACTTGTGAATTTGCAATGCGATAAGACACATAAATTGCAAAATGTGAAGTGCGGGAGAACACATCGCAATTTGTATTGTTTAAGTTTTGATGCGATGAGGAGCCACGTGTTTGGCAGAGGTACTTGCACATATCGCATAGTGCATGCGATATTGTATAACAGTTAATGGCAGAAATGTAAACTTGCGGTAAGACACAAAAATTTCGAAATGCGAAGTGAGGAAGATGACATGGCAGTGATGTGGCAATGACCTAGTAGTGACATGGAGATGACGTGGAAATGATGTAGCAATGGCATGGCAGTGACGTGGCAAGGTGACATGGAATGATGACGTGGACCTGACCCGCATATCGCACATTGCAAACTCAAGAGGATAAGCACACAAGAATCATGTTAAAATGCCTAATTTTGAAATGCGATAAGATGTGATATACTTCAAAGTTAAAGTCTAGAGGATTTAAATTCTGGCATGGGACCCACTTGCATACTGCACATCGCTATTTGAAATTCTTATATTTATATGTTAAGGCATCGCAAGTTCATTGTTTTAAGCTGTGATGTGATAAGAAGTTTGGTTTGTGATGTGGTGTGATCGCATATCGCATATGATAAGAGGAAACTTGTTATTGCTATGAGCTAAATATTGCGACATGTGATAAGGGGTGGATGCCATGTAGCTCCAGAGTTAAATTGCAAAGGATTTCAAATCCGAAAGTAAGGCTTTTTAGTTAATAAATCGCATCGGAAGGAAAAAGGAGAATATAACATAAAACCAATGGAATGTCAAAATGAGATGGAAAGGCAGATGTGATACATTATTCAGAGGTAAATATGAATTTATTTAAAGTCCAAGTTTAATTTGTTTGCATTGTTTTTATGAAGAAAACCCTGGAAGTGGAGGTCGACTCGGGTAACAAATGAAAAGACTGAACGCGGGAAGAAAAGACTCGGGTCAGTAAAAATCCATGCAGAACAGTGACTTGACTATAGAGAAACTGTGTATTGCGGTCGATTAATAACAAAAGGTTGAACGCGGGCAGAAGGAGACTCGGGTAGATGACCCAACACAGAGCAAAGGATCAAAGCGCTAAACATTGTGGGTAAGAGAAGGAAGGAAGATAGGCAGAGTCGGGAAAAAGGTCGTTATGCAGCACAATTAGAATATAACAGCAAAAACATAAAAGACAAAGGGACAGTAAGCAGAAGAGTTCAAATGCACAACAAAACTAAGAAGCTGAAAGGGCTAAGTTGAAATATATTATATGAATGTAAATTTATTGATGTTTTTTATATTTCTTGTGATGAAAAGGAAATTATCCAAGTAAAAGCAAAACTCCATTTGATATTGAAATAAATGTATATATTGTTGTAACATTCTGAATATGATGAGTGAGGAAATGAGTGGGTGGAAGGCAAAGAGTCATGCATGTTCACTTCATATTCCCATATAGAATCCAAACATCCATGAATTTATCTCTATAAATGATGTTATTGCAATGTGCATAGTGAGGTTAGAGAGTGGAAGAATGGGAGTGAGAAGATAGAGATGTTGTGCACATCCAGATCTGATATGAAGCAGATATGAAGGTTGAAAAGGTAGTAGTGAAGAAGGAGTAAAACAAATATGATATCCAGGTAAGTTAGCATATGATTTTATTATAGTGTGAGTGAGTTGGAGCTTCCATATCAAGTTGTAGCTTGATAGATGTCCAGTTGTAGCTGGTTGAGGTAGGAGCCTCCTGTGGGTTGTAGCCTGCAAAAAAATAGATTGGATTTGGAGCTTCCGTGCAAGTTGTAGCTTGCAGAAATTGAGTTAGTAGCCTCCTGTAGGTTGGATCCTACAGAAAATCAGTTGTGAGAGGGAGTTGGAGCTTTCCTTTGCATCACAACAATAATAAGATGTGGTTTTCTCCCTTATGGGTTTCCACTTATATCTGTTGTCTATGTGCATGATGATTATGTGTTGATGTATTGTATTTAATCTGCTTATCGCTTGCTTCCCACATATTAATTTGCTTATGAAATGGAGGTGTAAATAAGTTTAAAGGAAATTTTTTTAAATGTCTATGAATGTACTAAAAATGGATTCACATTTTAGCTAAGGGTTCATCAATTGGTATCAAATCTGATTCCTTCTATATCAGTTTAACAACTGGAAGGAGGTCCCCAAAATGGCTAGCCTAGAAGGATACTCAACAAATAAAGCCCCATTTTTTATTGGCATAAACTATGCTTTCTGGAAAATAAGAATGAGGACATACTTAATGTCTCTAGGAATAGAAGTTTGGGTTGCTGTGGAAGAAAAATATGCACCAAAGGATACAGACACTGAGGAAGAAGCCAAACAAAATTTCAGAGCTAATGCAAAAGCAATGAATGCACTCTTGAGCGATCTAAGTGAGTCACAATTTATCAAGTAATGCATAGTAATACTACCAAAGATATTTGGGATACTTTAGGAAACATTCATGAGGGAGATAAAAAGGTGAATATGGCCAAAATACAAGCACATAAAACTCAGTTTGAAAACTTAAAAATGAATGAAGATGAAGATATAGTTGCATTCTTCTTAAGGGTTGTAGAAGTTGTGAATATCATGATAGGCCTAGGAGAAGAAATTAAAGAAAGTGTTGTAGTACACAAATTATTATGATCTCTACCACCCAGGTTTTTGCCATAGAAGAAATAACAAATTGGGAAACCTTAACCAGAAACCAAATACTTGGGAACCTAACAGCATATGATATGAGACTTCCTAAAGGGAAGTTAAACATGGGAGAGGTTGCCTTTACGGCAGACAATTACATAGAAGAAAAGGAAGGTACATGCTCATGCTCTGATGAAAAAGAAGCCAAATTTGTCAAAAGATTGGATAGAGGCACAGGTAAATATAAAGGTAAACTTCCATTTAAGTGCTTTAATTGTGGAAGAGTGGGGCATTATGCTTCAAAATTTCCTCATAAGAAAATAGATAATTAGCCAAAAGGGAAAGAGAAAATAAATTTCAACAATAGGCAGAAAAATAACATATTTAATTGAAGAACATTTTATGCTCAATAAGACAGTAGTGCATATGAGAGCTCAAATGAATCCCCCAATGAAGAAGGAACATAAGAATTCATTTTGATGGCCAAGGAAGAGCTTGAGAAAGATCTCGTGGAATTTGAAGAAGAAGGTGAGGTAGATCTTGAGGGGGATTTGGTGAGTGCCCTAAAGGAAATAGATAGACTCAAGCTCAAGACTATAAAATATAAGGCAATCCTTCTAAAACGTGTAAAGGAAGAACCAAACTCTGAAGATTTTATCAAGTTGAAAATTGAACTAGAAGAAGCAAGGAAAGTAGAAGACATTTTGTTGTAGCAAATAAGAGAGAAAATTCAGGAATGTGGAAGATTGGAAGAAGAGGTGGTGAGTCTGAGGAAGAAATTGGAAAAGTCTCAAACTGATTTAATAATGAACATTCAGTAGTTAAAAGGTTTTGAATAGTTGGAACGGATATTAAATGCACAAAGATCTCCTCTTGTAAAGACTAAGATAGGATATGAAGGAGAATCTAGCAATTCAAAGGCATAGGATAAGAAAGCTATTACATTTGTAAAAATTTTCCTAAAATAAAATGTTGACTCCCATCAATATGAGAACAAAATTGTGGGAAACCCTTCAAATCCTCATGAGTTGCAGCAAAAATCCACCACAAAGAAAGCCTTGGAAAAAAAAGGAGTGAGCAACCAAGCAACATTCCAGCATAGATCAAATGGCTTCCAAAGACATAATTTTCATATGACCAGATGGCTATATCCCCAAACAACCTTCTTTGCTAGAGATAGATACTACTTCCATGGGTATTTCTTTTGCTGTAAAAGGTTCAGTCATAAAGCCATGGAGTGTAGATCGTATAGAAGTAGACAAGAGTATAGAAATTCAAAGGGAATTAAGAACAATGGTGGATTCACTCGTGTACATAATCCATTCTGAAATATGATCAAATTTTTTTTCTGCCATAAAAATGGGCACAAGTCTAACGAATGCCCTCTCAAATACTATAATCCATCTCCTCAGAAAATTTATAGAACAAATAGTCGTATGCAATGGAAAAGGAATCTAAATAAATGTGATCTAGTTATAATTGCTCAATATCAAAACAATCAATGGTATGTGGACAGTGGGTTCTCAAAACATATGACTGGAGACTACATCAAGTTTGTAACTTTTGATGAAAATAAATCTAGGAATGTAACATTCGGTAATGATAGAGCAGGGAAAATCAAGGGAAAAGGCACAGCCAGCCTGAACAATGGAAGAGGAGAGGCTCAAGATGTACTGTTTGTAGATGGTCTAAAAGCCAATCTACTAAGTGGTAGTCAAATGTGTGATAAAGGTTGTGAGTTCCTTTTCAGAGCCTGAGATTGTGAAGTAATGTCAATCACCACAGGAAATACCTTGTTCAAAGGTGTTAATGTTTATATAGTGGAAGAGGAGGATGAAGCATGCCACATCAGCAAACTTGACGAATCTTGGCTATGGCATAGAAGATTTGGACATATAAATTTTGACCACATCATCAAACTGAGCAAAAAGAAAGTTGTCAGAGATTTGCCTGCAATAAAGAAGCCACCAAATACCATATGTAAGTCCTGCCAACTGAGCAAACAAACTCGCACATTTTTCAAAGCTAAAGACCAACTATCTA
The DNA here is from genome assembly GCA_034641835.2 of Pinus albicaulis. Classification (NCBI taxonomy): domain Eukaryota; kingdom Viridiplantae; phylum Streptophyta; class Pinopsida; order Pinales; family Pinaceae; genus Pinus; species Pinus albicaulis. The sequence continues at coordinate 1,119,454,828 of CM076578.1, read as the reverse complement.
CAAGTAAGCCTCTTCATATTGTACACATGGACTTGTGTGGACCTTCAAGAACAAATGCCCCAGGTGGAGAATCGTATTTCATGCTGATAATCAATGATTTTTCAAGATTAACATGGGTGGAATTTCTCAGATACAAATCCGAAGCATTTGAGAAATTTAATATATTCAAGGCATTTGCAGAAAATCAAACTGGATGTAAACTAAAATGCATCAGATCAGACAGAGGAGGTGAATTCACAGGTGATGAGATTCAAACCTTTACAATGATTGTGGGATAAAGCAATAGTTTACAGTTGTAGATACACCTCAACATAATGGAATGGAAGAGAGGAAAAACAGGTCTGTACAATAGATTTCCAGAGCCATGATGCAAGAAATAAACATTCCCCAAACCTACTGGGTAGAAGTAGTACACACAACTGTTCAAATTCTTAACAAAGCTCATCTCAGACCAAATTGTGACAAGACGCCATATGAACTGTGGCATGGGAAACCAGCATCAATGAAGCACTTTAGATTCTTTGGAAGTAAATGTTTTATAAAGAATAATGATGAAAAATTGGGGAAGTATGATGCAAGGGTTGATCAAGGAATATTTTTGGGATATGCATCAAAGAGTAAGGCTTACAAGTGCTACAATAAAAGACTTCATAAAATTGTGGAAATCATTGATGTGAGATTCGATGAAGAACTACCAGACATAACCAGAAGTACAAATTGTGTCAATCTTCCGAATGATCATCAAGATTAGAATCAAGAAAATAAAGAACAGAATGAGACAGTTGAAGATACAGAAATAACCTCAAAAGGACCCTCGAGACACACTCAGAAGAACCATCCAGAAGATAAAATCATTGGAGACAAGAGTGCAGGAGTCCAAACTAGAAGAAAACTAGCTGAACAGACTGAGGAAGAGTATCTATTCATGATGTCACAGATAGAACCGAAGAATTTCGATGAAGCCAGCAAAGACAAAAATTGGATAAATGCTATGAACGAATAATTAGACTAGATTGAGAAGAAAAATAACTGGGAGTTAATACCAAGACCTGTTGGGAAAAATGTCATTGGCACAAAGTGAATATTCAAGAATAAGATGAATGAACAAGGTTAGGTAATTAGAAATAAATCCAGACTTGTAAGTAAGGGATACTCTCAAATCGAAGGAATTGACTATGATGAAACTTTTTCCCCTATAGCAAGAATGGAAGCAATTAGAATGTTTCTGGCTTTTGCATGCTATCATGATTTCAAGGTATATCAAATGGATGTGAAGTATGCCTTCTTAAATGGAGATCTATAGGAAGAAGTCTACATGGAACAACTTGAATTTTTTTCCTTAGAAGATAAGCACAACTATGTTTGCAGATTAAAGAAAACCCTATATGGTCTCAAACACGCACCACATGCATGGTATTCTAGGTTGGACAAGTACTTCCAAAAAGAAGGATTCAAGAAGGGAGGAGTAGACAACAATCTGTATATAAAGGTTGATGAAAATGAACTTTTAATTTTAGTGGTATATGTAGATGACATCATGTTTGGCAGAAACAAGGATGAATTAGTAAAAGGATTTGTAGAAGATATGCAGTCAGAATTTGAGATGTCTATGATTGGTGAGCTTCTACCTAGGACTTCAAATTCTACAGAAGAACAAAGTTATATTCATTTCACAAGAAAAATACTTAAGAGACATGTTAAAAAGATTCCAAATGGAAGACTGCAAACCTGTGTCAACTCCCATGGTCACTGGATGCAAGTTATGTGCTGATGATGGATCTACAGATGTAGATCAAAGACTTTATAGATATATGATAGGAAGTCTGCTATACCTAACAGCTTCTAGACAAGACATTATGTTAGCAGTAGGATTTGTGGAAAGATATCAAGCAGCACCAAGACAAAATCACTTTCTTGCAATCAAGAGGATATTTATATACCTGCAAGGAACTGCACATTATGGCCTATGGTATCCGAAAGGTAAATATTTCAAATTGATAGCATATACAAATGCATATTGGGCTAGCTGTGTGGATGACAGGAAAAGCACAAGTGGAGGTGCATTCTATTTGGGAGAAAGTTTGGTGGTTTGGTTAAGAAAGAAGAAAACATCTATCTATCTATCTACAGCAGAATTAGAATAATAGCAACAGCAACTTGTTGCACACAAGTGATGTGAATGAAACAAACTCTTCAAGACATGAAGGTAAGCATCACTGAACCTATTTATATCAAATGTGACAATACAAGTGCAATAATAATATCAAAAAATCATGTGCTTCATTCGAAAACCAAGCATATCCCAATAAAGTACCACTTCCTTAGAGAAAAAGTAGCAAAGAAAATAGTAAACATGGAATATGTCCCAACAAAAAAACAGACAACAAACATATTTACAAAACCTCTTGCTAGAGAACCATTCGAATATCTAAGAGAAAAACTAGGGATAGTGTCTGCAGAATGATACGCTCGGATATGATCAGAAATCAAATAAATAAATAATAATAATAAAAATGCACCAGCAAAGGTTGCAATATCAGGAACAAAAATAGTGCATAATTCTATGGGGAGAGCAGCCATCAGCCATAAACATATAAGTAAATAGGAACCAAATTTTTTGTTGAAGATAACTACTAATGAAGAATTTCTCCTGATTTTAGCCAAAAAGTTTGGCAATCTAGCACACTTCAGCACTATACATGCAAATGCAATGACTCCCAAAGTATTCTCACAACGTTAATTTCACACCAAATGGAGCAGTAGTCCCATCTAGGTATGTGGAAAAAATGTATAATGCTTATGCAGAACTCTAAGTAATGCAATGATGGACAATACACCGGAAAAAGGTGTAACCCTTTGCGATTGATGTCAAAGGGGGAGGAAAAGAAAGAAGAGGAAGATAGACACTTCTCAGAATGAAAGGGGGAGGAAGTGTTGGAGGAAGTGTTGTCATCAATGCCAAAGGGGGAGACTGTTGGAAATATTTTCATTGATGGCAAAGGCGTAGAAAGGAGCAGCACCAGAATTATCATTAAGGACAAAGGTGCAGATCAGGATCAACTATAGTATGAAGGAAAAATAAGGCAAAGAAGGCAAAATTTAAGTGGAAAAGCATAAAAGAGAGGCAAAGGAGCAAGGAAAAGGAGCAGCAATTAAATGATCATGAAATGAAGGTGTAAATAAGTTTAAAGGAAAGTTTTAAAAGTCCATGAATGTGTTAAATTGATTCACCCCCCTTCTCAGTTTAACTAAGGGTTCAACAATTGGTATCAGAGCGGGTTCCTTTGGTGTAAGCCTAATAGCTTGAAGGAGATTTGGTTGAGTCATGGACTATCAAAATGTACCCGTACTAAATACATCAAACTTTCTGGAATGGAGAGATAAGGTTAAAACATATTTAATGGCTTATGAACCTAAGGTATGGAAACTTGTATGTGATGATTACTGCATAGACTCTCCCTCGTTGCAAGAACAACAGTCGAATTCCAAGGCAAAATGTGTGATATATAATAGTCTTCATAACAAGGATTTTGACTTAATAATGGATCTAACCTCTGCAAAATAAATCTGGGATAGATTTCATTTCATGCATGAAGTAGACATTATTGGATGCATTATCAAGAAGGAGAAGATAAACTAGAAGAAGAATAAAAATTCCTTTCAAAAGGAAAAAGTTCAATCAAATGAGATACCTGCCAGGGTGAATGGATGTAAGTACCATGAAGAAATTACAATTGAGGAAAAAGCCAAACTTGACACAGCCTTGACTGAAATAGAAAGATTGAAGAATGAAAACAAAGACCTTAAGACATTGGTGCAAATATGTGATGAGAGAGAATATGAAGATAAGGAAGAAATTGTTGGCCTGAAGGCACAACTTGAAGAAGCAAGGAAAGTAGAAGACACTCTGTTGCAACAAATGAGAGAGAAAATTCTGGAATGTGGAAGATTGGAAGAAGAGGTGGTAAGCCTAAGGATGAAATTAGAAAAGGCCCAAATTGAACTAATTATGAATATTCCACAAATGAAAAGCTCTGGACAGTTGGACCAACTTCTAAATGCTCAAAGGTCTCCTCTCATAAAGACTGGGATAGGCTATGAAGGAGAAACAAGTAAGTCCAAGGTAGAAGATAACAGGAATATCATTTTTGTAAAAGCTGTAGAGGATAATGAAGCAGCTTAGAAGATTCCTACAGAAGTAGAAGCCAGCAAGAACATGATTTGTAAAGAAACGAACAGAAACAAGCAGCAACATGAAAGGACAGAGAATGAGAGGATGAAACAATCAACTGCTAAAGGCTCATACGCTCCTAAGGATGAATTGAACAAATTCGGAAGATGTCAAAGGAGGTTCTTTCCTCCTATGAAAAATATCACATGTTTCTCTTGTCATAAACCAGGACATATTGCAGCACATTGTAAGACAAGGCATATCAACTTTAACCAACAAAAGATGCAGCAAATGAGAAGAACCCCTCAAGCAAGCAAATGGAAAAGATAATCTTTCACCAGGTACATAAATCATTTCCATGGCTATTGTTATGCATGCAATAATTTTGGACATAAACTTGTTGAATGTAAATTATGTTCAAAAGGGAGCATAAAATATTATACATAAGCTCAAACGTACCGTGGTAAAATAAGATGTTATGTATACCTCAAGCTTGGTCACAAAGAAAAAGACTGTAAACTACGATATACATTAAAGAACTCTAGACAGATAATGGAATATCATCAAATCAAACAAAACTATGAATAAAAAAGAAGTGCAAACATTATGAAGAACCCCAATAAAGTATGGAAGGAAAAGAGAAAGGGGGAGCATGTTACCTCAATAACATAATGAATCCATCATAGTCTCAAGGGGAGTTGCTCTAGGAAGCAACGCAAACATCCAACCAGTGATAGATATGAAGCAACATCCCAGGGGGAGAGCAGTTCATAAATAGTCCCCATGAAAGTAGTCTAAGAAGATCTCCTTGGAATGAGAATAGCTAAAAGGTCAGAAAGGGAGAGGACAATTTCTCTAACAGAGAAATATAGAGGAAGAAGAATACCTGAAGCACACAATATCTGACATATTGATGGAAGAAGAGAAGGCAACAAGCAGTCATGATGGTAGAGGGAACATCAGCCATGAACATGTAAGCTAAGAAGACATCAACACATTAATTAATGAATGGTTAAAATCACAAAAATTATGTTTCGAGCTACAGAACTGGAAAGTCCCATAAAGGATGATCACATTGTGCATCATACTGCTAGAATTAACAATGAATCTCATTAAGAAGGATGAGTAAGAGAAGTGCCTATCATCATTATGTCATTACATCATCTATGAAAAGTCCCCTTGGAGGAATGCAGTTAAGTGAGTGATAAATCTCTAAGTGATCTACCCATGAAGATTCCTAGTATAGAAATTGAAGATGTCTTCCCAAAGATCATTATGTTAGAACAGTTGAATTGAATATAAAGCAGAAATGATTCTGGAACAGTCCTAGAAAGGAACATGCAATGGAATTCCTTTGAACAGAATGATAGAATAAGAAAAATGGTTAATGATTCCAAGATCAAATTCAATATATTGATGATTTTTGGTGTGAACAGTAGAAATCTCAAGAGTAGAATTAATAAGGTTGTCTTAACTATGGGTTCATGTGTGAGCTAAAGTGAAATCTCTGCATGATTTATCAAAGTAGTATCAATTGGTATTTGGTGCAAGCAACATGCTTATCAACAGAATACCAAGTGTTATCAACAGAGCAGCAGTGTGGTACAGGTCTTCGGGATCAAAGGATTATGGAAAAAGTACATCAAGGTAGTATACCCAGCATTATCTGCATTTTTAAAGCATAAAAGGGTCAATGAAAGGGAAAAAGGATCATTATCTTGTTTACACTTGAAGTAGTATATTGAGCATTGAAGCAATATCTATTTCTAGATATAACTGCATGCCTTCCTCAAGTCAGTACAGATATATCTTCAAGGCTTCTTTCTTAAGATCATTCATAAAACTGTGTGAATTCTGTTGGCTGAGATATCAATTAAACAACTTGAAGATGGTTTTGTTGAAAATCGTCATGACAGAATTGTTAAAGTATCTGAAGCATGAAGGACTAGTTGTGATTACCATTTGAAGCTCAAAAGTATTTTATTAATTCATCTAAATCCTACTTCAGCATAAAAGATTTGCTGGTAATTCACCTTTAAATAGAGATTTATCATTGACATACATACCCCCTTATGTCATAAATAAAATTGCATGGTTGATAAGTGAGACTGACCAATACATTGAATGTATCTAGCCTCAAGGGTTTGTTTTTAAAGTACATTGTACAAGCAGTAAAGTCATTTGGTCTCTTAGATTGAAAGATATCGTCTAATCTCACAATAAGTAGTAAGCTCTGGGTTTATTCATTTTTCTCATCAGTAACAAGGACCTTTGAGCTATTAAGTGTAATATCCTTGTCAACATCCTAGCTCATATCACCACCAACAAGCAGGAAAGGTGAACCACAACTATAAAAGATATATTGGCATCATCATAATTGAACAAATGTTGTACTACAGATGTGTATTGTAGAAGAAGACATATTCCATCTACAATATTCCTCAACATATATGTATTTCTAATGAAGATCATACTAGAGACTAAAGTATATTTGAAGCATTCTCAGTATTTTAGTTTTGGTCCAATGATGCATCTTTGATTATATAAGTCTGATTATATATGGTTGCTCTATCATCACCTACACTCTATACAAGTGCAAGGAGTTTGTGCTTTGGGATGGTATCAACTTACTGTGTATATACAAGTTCAAGAATTCTCAAAAGTGTTCTCTCAACAACTCGTGTACACCAGTCTGGAGCAGAAAGGTATAAAATCAAAAGGAGAAGGGCCTAAACACAACTCAAAGAGAGGAAATGCAAATATAGAATCCACACTGGGAAATGTGCAACCCTTTGCCATTGATGTCAAAGGGGGAGGAAAAGCAAGCAAAAGAAGATAGGCAGAGGGAGAAAAAACACACCTTTCAGAATGAAAGGGGGAGGAAGACTTGGAGGAAGCATTGGAGTATTGGTGGATGTGTTGCCATCAATGCCAAAGGGGGAGACTGTTGGAAATATTTTCATTGATGGCAAAGGAGAATACAGGAGTAGCACCTGAATTATCATCAAGACAAAGGAGCACAAAGGAACAATAGTTAAGCAGCAAAGGTAGAAAGGCAGCATTAGACAAGAAGCAGAGGCAGCGGATGAAGCAAATAGGTGACTAGAAGTAGAGACAATGAATTCATTCAAAGGAGCAAAGAAGCAAAAGTAGAAGATCTGGAGAGATGCAAAGTGTGTGAGTGATTCAGTCTGGACAAACAGGATTTGTTCCTGTAGAGAATTTATGTTGTGTAACCAGCTCCAAAAATAGAAGAAAAGAGATATAAACGCCTTAGAAATGAGCCACTTCGAGGGGGAAACCTCCAATACATTACATAAATGAACAATTATTGGATGATTCAAATGAACAAAACCTCCTTCTATATATAGGAGTCCATGGGGCCACAACATAATCCTAGTGGGGCCACAATGTAATCCTAGCCGACCTAACAATAATAATGTAAGGGCACAATAATAACAATATGGGGGTTACAGGGGTACAATAATAACAATAAGGGGGGCTACACTAACATAATAAGGGGCTACACTATTAATATAGGGACTTAACATGCCCCTCTCATTCAAACAAGTGTTGTCCTCAACGCTTGATTATTTCTTGATGCTTCTGTATAAAATTCTCTTCCTCCCATGTGAAATCTTCTACAAGAAAGTTCTTCCACTTGCTGAGATACTCTGAAATTGATCGTACTTGTCGAGTTTTTGTTTCTATGACTGCTTCATAACTTCTTTCGATGTGATGTTGATCTTCTTGTTGTTTCATTAGATTCTGCACCAAAGTTGGGTTATCCTTTGAGAGTTGGAGAACTTGTTGTCGATGCTCGATGTGATCTTCCATTAATTTATCATCCATATTTGCTATTATTTGATCCTTCAAACCATTAAACTTAGCCTCCATTTTTTCTTTTAAACCATCTATTTCATCTTCAATTGCTCTTCGTAAGATTGAAACTTGTTGCACTTGGTACCGTAATTTTGATATCTCATACTGCAACTCTTCCTCTTCATGCGTCATAGTATAGCTTTTTGAGGGATTAATGGGTATGGAATTATTTTTTGGAGGCATAATAGAACCCATTACTGACAAAAATTCTTCAATATTCCCTTGGAATCAATTCAACTTGATTCTTCAAACAAGACTTATGCAATTCGGAAAAAAAACAATACACACCTTTTTCTTGATTTTGAGGAGCTAGATATTTAAATTGGATTATATATGTGATTTTGGCCCTTAAATATTTGAAATTAAGCACTGAAGTATCCCTATGAATTCTCTTTTGAATGCCACAGTTCTGACTGGATTTGGATTCTCCAAGACAAAGTTGTGTCCAATCTCCCACAATGACCTAATTCTAGACTGGTTCAGTAGAGCGAACTTGTAGGACTTACCACGTGTCACTGTTTCATCCTTTGTCTCTGAAATTGATAGAAAAGAAACTACAGTCTGTGTACTTGTGACCAATTTTTATGACACTCCAATCCAATGCCCAGAGAGAGAGTTATTGAAATTTTCCCATGATCACCTTTTTTAGATGAAATTCAGGAGCCCTAAAATACCTAACTTCCACAGATGATATCTCCGAACATATTGCGAACCAAGCTATGAAATTTTTAGACAAGCTTCCTCAAGATTTTGGCTTCGCACCCTAAACATTTCATCTTCTGAAACTTCATAGAAAAAAATTTATAGCGAAAATACCACGATGACCTGTTTGGAGAAGCGAAACCCTAGAATCCAAAGCTCTGATACCAAATGTTGAGTAACCAGCTTCAAAAATAGAAGAAAAGAGATATCAACGCCTTAGAAATAAGCCACTTCAAGGGGGCAACCTCCAATACATTACATAAATGCACAATTCTTGGATGATTCAAATGAACAAAACCTCCTTCTATATATAGGAGTCCATGGGGCCACAATATAATCCTAGTGGGGCCACAATGTAATCCTAGCCGACCTAACAATAATAATGTAAGGGAACAATAATAACAATATGGGGGTCATAGGGGTACAATAATAACAATAAGGGGGGCTACACTAACATAATAAGGGGCTACACTATTAATATAGGGACTTAACAATTTAATGGCATGCCTCAATTTATATATGACAAGTTGGATGCGTTGTGGAGGAAGTTGAATTATTAGTCTTTGTGTGAAGAGGTTTAATCTTCTCAGAATTCCATTGATATTAAAATAACCCGTGTCGAGTATTGCTGAGTTGAATCAAGAGGAGTATCGATTGTGTTAATCGATATCGATCTTTATAGGAAAGCCACAATACAAAAACTATTGACTATTGATGAGATTTGGTATTTTATTAAAGGACGCAAGGAATACCACAGCCTCTGATTTCTAGGTGTGTTTAATTTGTACAAAGAGACTTTGTTTATTTGAATCGATGTCAATTGGTTCAATACACATCGTTGCTTGAATCGGTTCACAGTAATCAAGGCGGAGAAAGGCGATATTTGGAAGGTCAATTTTGGTGTTTAAGCCATCACACAGTAATAAAATACACATAGCAAAACCACAGGTGAAGTGTTAGCGTAGAGGAATTAGGAATCGAAAAACCATTTCTATTACAGAGGTGTCAAGATAATGAGATACGATGAAGCAGGGTTTAGTCACAGAAGAATCGTAATAGAAGGGATGGCAGAACCATGAGTGAAGACACAGGAAAGGTAACGGAACCATGCAGTAACAGTGAATGTGGTTTCGGGAATTCGTCGGTGGGTTTCGCGTGAGTTAAAAATGGTAAGCGGAATTAAGAAAAAAAGTGCAATAACATTTGGCATGCGACGCGTGGCAAAGGTGGTAATCCAAAACCACGAATTTCGCAAATTTTTTGGACGTTAAAACACGGAAGTTAAAAAATGTGATTTCCGTTGGATGTGTCAATCAAAGGATCGAACGGTGGTCGCATTACTAAGTTGTGTAGGGTTTAATGAGGTAAGTCGAATTGATGTGGGACTCGAACGTGTATTATGTTTACCATTGAAGTTTTAACCCAAGTTGAAATGTTAACATGGCACAATGGACTAGTGGCCGAAGTTATTTGAATGAGCGGGTATATAAACACCTTTACATATGTTGGTGTTGGTCTTCTAACCAAGGGCTGAATTATGTATGGCCAAATAGTTATAAGCTAATGTGATGTTGGCGAGAGCTATTCATTAGGTTAGTCAAAGGTTTGTTTTAATGGTTCTTAACATTTGAATTGGGTTCATAATATATATATATATATATATATATATATATATATATATATATATATATATATATATATATATATATATATATATATATATATATATATTATGTTTGATGATAAAGCCGAACCTTGTATGAAATGAATTTGTATGTTGGAGACATATTATAGTTATATGCGAGAGGTAAGCTTTGGGGCTTATGGTATGTTGAGTTTTTAAAGGCTTGAATGATGTTTTAAAAACCATGAGGTGTGAAAGAAAAAATTTTAGAATTGTGGGCCCGAGGGAAAGAGTAAAAGTTGATGACAGAACTCTAATGTGTTGATATTCAATTTATGCGTTGAATGAGTTGTGGGACCCGGACGGACCTAATGTTGTTGATAGAGTATGGAGGAGCATTGTTATATGCGTGGAGTCAATGTTATAATGGAGGTTTTGATATGTTTTAATGGATTATGGTCCGCATATAAATAAATGGGTATAGATATAATCGCATGTGATTTGGTAAGCCTTGGGGCCAAATGAATGTATGTTTATAACCTTACCAAAGCCAAAACATATTAAGGTATTCCATCGATGGATTAATAAAGCTGTGGAGAACATAAATGAAACTATTTGGCCGAAGGTTTATATTATGGGATATAAATATCCATTTTATATAGTGGACCATTATGGGTTGAATTACGAATTTCGAATAACAATTCGACCTCATGAAGTGGGTTGGACTATGGTTTAACCATATATTTGAAATAGGGAAAGTTCCCGCATATGAAGATTGTGAATTGGGTTTGTTATATGTGGGTTCTAACCATAGTGTTAAGAACATGAATTTAACTTCCGCACATGAGGCTTATTGTAAGATTTTAAAAACAGAGATTTGAAGCTCAAAGCTTCCGCATGAGACAAAGATATTGAAATCTAGAGGCGTGGTTTTATAATCTTAAGAAATATATTTTGATATCTCAAATCTGTGATTTGAGATACTAAAGATTCTAGACATATTTTTAAGTTTTGCCCAGGTTGGAATTTTAATTGGAGTATGAATTTGAATGCATTTTATATGCAGCTATGAGAGTGAGAATGTGGGTTTGGTAGGGTGACCCACCATCAAGAACAATCACAATATAACAGCGGAAACTAAAAAAGCCAGTGACAGCAGCAAAAAAGATAAACGCACAGCAAGCTAAGTACCGAAAAAGGGCTGAGTGAAATTAATTTATGTAACTATAAATGTGAATGTAAATGATTTAAAATTATTGTTATTGTATGTGTTGCAAAGGCAAGTCTCCGTAGGCAAAGAAATACCCCACTGTAATATTTAAATGTATACATATTTTCATATTTTTCTTATTGTGCTAGGCAAGAAAATGAGAAGGTGGAAGGCAAAGAGTCATACATATTCACTTCGAATTCCCTATGGAATACAAAAATTCATGAGGTTAACTCTATAAATGATATCACATAGATATGCATAAAGAGGTGAGAGAATGGAGAAATGAGGTAGAGAGGGTAAGAAGAAGGAGGAGCAGATAGAGAAGCTGTGAAGATTCAGAGATGATATAAGGCAGATATGAAGACTGGTGGACAGTAGAGAAGAAGGAACTGAACAAAGCTGATATCCAGGTAAATTAGCATGTGTTTTTTATGAAAGAGTGAGGAAGTTGGTGCTTCTATATCAAGTTTTAGCTTGATAGATTTCAGTTGTAACTGGCTGAGGTAGGAGCCTCTTGTAGGTTGTAGCCTGCAGAAAATAGATGGGAGTTGGAGCTTCCTTGCAAGTTTTAGCTTGCAGAATTGAGGTAAGGAGCCTCCTGTGGGTTGGAGCCTACAGAAAATCAGTGGTGAGAGGGATTTGGAGCTTTCATTTGCATCACAACAATAATAATATGTGGTTTTCTCCCTTTTGGGTTTCCACTTATATCTGTTGTCTATGTGCATGATATTTATGTGTTGATATTGTTTATCTAATCTGCTTAATACCTGCTACTCACATATTAAGATTGTTGTTACATTATATAATAAGTTGATCATGAAATGAAGGTGTAAATAAGTTTAAAGAAAAGTTTTAAAAGTCCATGAATGTGTTAAACTGATTCACCCCCCTCTCAGTTTAACTAAGGGTTCAATAGAAGCAGATATGAAGGTTGAAAAGGCATTAGTGAAGGAGTAAAACAGAGCTGATATCTAGGTAAATCAGCATATGATTTTATTATAGTGTGAGGGAGTTGGAGCTTCCATATCAAGTTGTAGCTTGATAGATGTCCAGTTGTAGTTGGTTGTGGTAGGAACCTCATGTGGGTTGTATCCTGCAGAAAATAGATGGGAGTTGGAGTTTCCTTGCAAGTTGTAGCTTGCAAAAATATAGGTAGTAGCCTCCTGTAGGTTGGAGCCTATAGAAAATAAGTTGTGAGAGGGATTTGGAGCTTGCCTTTGCATCACAACAATAATAAGATGTGGTTTTCTCCCTTATGGGTTTCCACTTACATCTTTTGTCTATGTGCATGATGATTATGTGTTGATGTATTGTATTTAATCTTCTTATCACTTGCTGCCCACATATTAAGTTTTTTTATTCATTATATAATAAGTTTCTTATGAAATGGAGGTGTAAATACGTTTAAAGAAAAGAATTTTAAATGTCCATGAATGTACTAAACTGATTCACCCCACCCCCCCTCCCCCCTCCCCGCTCTTAGTTAGCTGAGGGTTCATCATATTTCAGAAATTTTAATATGATCAAGTGGACATTCATGCAAATCATGTTTCTTTCTACATTTATGGAAAAATATAAATGAAGAAACATTCTCAATTTTTTTCTTGTTTTTCATTCTTAGCATATAAATTTGTTCACTTAAATTACCAAGAATGTCTAGAAAATTGGTAAGTTCAATTTGACTTACCAATCCTAATGCCAACTTACTTACTCTTTTCATAACTGGATCTTGAGGGAATCTTCCATACTTTTTTTTTCCTCTTGATATTTTTCTTGAAAAATTCACAAATATCTTGAAATGAAAATTGAAAGACACCTTGCTTTACCATCATGTTAAGAATATCAATACATTCATCCCTTATAAATTTTAGAAGGAGAGTTTTTAATTTGTCTAATCCTAAATCATGCAATTTAGATATTTTGACATTATAAGTAAATATCTCCGCTAAATCTTCTCATATTTCATCCTCTTTTTGGTTCATCTTAAAGACTTCATTTCTAAGGTCATGTTGTATGCAATAATATTTATATTTTTCTAAAAATACTCTTTTCATATCCTCCCATGTCCTTATAGAATTTGTTCCTATATTCATGAACCATCTAAGAGCTTTACCCATCAATGTTGTCGGAAACAAATTTAATTTTTGAGTGTGTAATGAGTAGCCATAATATCGAAAAATTATATCAAATTAAAAGAGAAAGGTTTCTGGGTATTTTGATCTCATAAATTTTAATTTAGGAAGTATGGAGAGGGATGTTCTTCATATGAACATTGATATCAGTTTCTTGAATGGGAAATCCAAAAGGATCTTCCTCATTGTCATCATCTCCAACCATTTCTTCTACCTCCTTTGTCACCACTTCTTCTACCTGCAAAAATAGGAATTCACGATGTGGATGTGTGGCTCTCACTGCACCACGTGATATAGTGGGGTTGGTAGTGATTGAAGTCAATTTTTTTTAATGAATATACCTCTAGGATGTACTAAAGTGAAATTAATATTATGCATCTAAATGGACACAACTAAGAATTAAATGCAATTGAAAGTTAACACAAATGTATACTTCCCCGACAACGACACCAAAATGTTGGGTAATTTAATTGAATGTTAAAATACTTGTTATTAATTGTCAAAACCAGGGTTCTGTGAACTTGCGAAGTATACTTCCAGTATATGTGCTAGGATATCTACTTTTAATTCAATGAAAAAAGGAAAATAAGAAATATGCAAAAATGTAATTAAAATCTATCTATGACTAATTGCACGTGTTTTTTTTTTAATTCAAATTCAATACTTGGAAATGAATTCAAATAAAATGAATTCTAAAGAAAGGAATTCAAGATATATTATAACGATGGAAAACTATACTCTGGTGAACTTGAAAGACAAGATTATTCTACGACCTTGAAAATCAATATTATTCTATTTTGGTTTGACGAGAAATTTAATCTAATCAACTAGGAAAGAAAACTAAGTCTATCAATTTGTGAAAGTAAATTTTATCTAAAGACTACAATACATTGAAATCAAAAACTATTCTAGAGTATAGAAAACAAAGAGCAATGGAATAATAATTATGGAAGCCTAAAAAATATTACCGATGTGTGCACTCTAAACCGGATTCAATCATATCCTATCACAGATAAATCTGAGACTTAAGATTAAAAGACAATTTGAGGTAAATATTTTGGTGTTTTTTGGTTAATTATCTAACACTTGACCTGTAATGAAACAAGGAGAAATGAGTGCAATTTTAGTTTTAAAAAAAAAAGCATTGAAATCAAACTGAACATATAAATAAATTGAACAATTGAATGAAGAAAATTATTATCTAAATGAAAAGCTTAAGAAATTGAAAAAGATAATAAAATACAACTATACTACCTCTCACACATGCTTAGGGGGGCCTCCTAGTGAGTGTGAGATGCTTAAAAACTTATATCACAAGGCTGGAATCGACAATCACATTTAGAATTGCACCATAATAGAGATTACATTCATTAAAAAAAAAAAAAATTCTTCTTCAATCAACAATAAAAAATAAAATTTAATATTCATCCTTGACATATGATCCCTCCTCTAGTTAAAGATATTGCAACTTATAGAGCTTTGAAGCAACAAGAAACTCATAATTTCATTGCATGAATTTTGACCATGAGATCTTAGTAAATCAGTTTGAAAATAAAATTAAATATGTTTTGAAGGATTTTAGGATCAAAGATCAGTCCAAATCTGATCATACTTATCTCCTTGCCATGAATTTTCTAAATAACAACTTGTTCCATTATTTTTGTTGTTTGGTCGTTGACTGTGAATTTACCAAACTATTTGTTCATGCAATATGGAAAATAGGGCTCCAAATAACCCCTAAAATCTCTCAAATAGTAATGAATTTGAGAAAAATTATCATGGGTAACCTAATTGGACTTGTGCGGAAAAAAAAACCATGTTTTCGTTTTTCAAAATTCATTTTCATTTGCTCAAAAAATGCATTTAAAGTTGGCTGGTAAAAAATTCTATGGTTTTCCTTTTATCTCTTGCTGGAGGTCCACTCGTGCGAGATAAGTGGAATTTGACCAATAAAAATCCATATTGTAGCTTCTAGAAACCAAGTCCAAGTGTCATATTTCCTTCTAGAGTGGTGCTACTACCTCAACCATGGAGATAGCTACAAAAACTTGACTGAGCGGCAGAAACTTGAATTGGCCAAACTGCCATTTGTAAACCATGCATAATTCTTCTTAATCTATTAAAAATAAAGGAAAACAATGTTAACTAAACACTTAGACATATAGGGGCTCATCATGAATAATTATGGTAAAATTGGTGGCAAGTGACTGAAATGGTGCAATGGATGGTTGGAAGTAATGACTTAATGAATGACAAAGACAAGCGAAAATGATGACAAATCAGTGACCCAACATCCATCAAGAAGTCCCTGTGGAAAAGGTATGCCCATCATTGTCTCATGTAAAGAATGTGGAGAAATTATAAAATGTATTTTTCTTCAATCACCATTTCTCTAATTAATTTTAGAGCGCATCTTCTTTATCTATACATGAAGAAGATCTTTTTTTCCGAAGAAATACATGAAGAAGATCTACATAAATATCATTTACTTTATACATAATTTGAGTTGGATTCAAAATTACATTTAGAGAAATGGTGCCAATTTTGGAACCTTGGATTTCCCACATAACTATCACAAGAAGAGAAACATGATAAATGAAATATTTATCATCTATCTAGTGTTCAAGAGATGCCTTTAAATTGTCTCTCGTCCATCCTCTTCCCTCTAGCAATGCCCAATGCATCCCAAACTAATTTTGAGAAACGGAAGTGAAGAAAAAATAATGAGTCTACTTCTTCACACTCCCTACATCAAACAAATGTTGGTTCCTTGCCATTATCTCATTCTAAAACTATACCATGACAACAACAACAACAAAAAATCACCAAAGCAAGCCATAATAGATACAAGATTTTAAAGGTACCTTTAAATTCCATATTTCAACCACCACCAATTAACTTTTTGATGGTTGCATATATGAGCTTGATTTTTTTATTGACCGCTTAAAGGTTTTCTGAGAAAACCAACTTGTCTTCTTATTATCTAATCTTGATTGATGCTTTAGTCAACACTTGTTTATATTCTTGCCATCACCTTGCTTAATCCCCCCCCCCCCCCCCCCCCGCCCCACAATATTAGGCTTATCTCATATCAGACCTTGAATGCCAGTGGTTTCTACTTGATGGAGCATATACATCTACCATAAAGTGTATAACATGTTGTCGCAAATCTACTACCAAAACTTTTGATAATATATATACCTCTTTCCCTCTTATCCAAGGGTTCAAATCTAATATAATTATTTCCCATTTCTAACATTCTAGCACAAGACACTTCCTACTAAGGGGAAATATATAATCATTTCCTTCAAAAGCATTGATACATTATTGTATTTCATTTCAAAGGGTTCCTGATACAAGCTTCTATAGAAATTATCTCAATGTATATTTTGAAGATGACTTGTAACCAAAACCACTCAGAAGATATAATTCTACATATTATGCATTTTGTATTTAATTCTCTCCCAAATAAGTGAATATTTTTTAATATCCACCCTCCTAAATATTGAGGCTCAAGTAGCCTCTATGAATTAGCTTGAGGCTACCTTTCTCTTTCCTCCTAGGATAGAAAAAATTGAAGCACTTGTTCCTAATTTTTTTAAAAGTTATTCTTAAGGATGTAATACATTGAATATCAATATACCAGAGTGGCTTTTGGGACTATTTTTCTTAGTCTAAATATTCCACCTAATGATAACCATTGATTGCACTAGGAAAATAACCTCTTCTTAATTTTATGGTGCAACCACAAACATCCTTATAGCCATAGTTATTTAGCTTCATTTTTAACCTTATTCATTTTAATCCTTAATTCTGAGATCACCTTGTAAGGGAACATGGTATTATGACTTGGTCATGCAAGGGAAGGACCTTATTGTACAAAATTGGAAATTTTTGTGCATTCATATCCATCCAATGAATTCTCCAAATATTTTAAGATATTTTTCATAAGCTTGGAATCTTTGCTAGTTTCATTCCCAAATATTAAGACATCATTCACAATAAGAAGTCGTGTCACATATCTTCACCACTAAAAAAAATTGAGGGGGAAATGGGTAACCTTTTATTACACCCATCCCAAGCTTAAAGGACCTCATAGGCAATCCATTTACCAAAATAGGAAAAAGACATAAGAAATGAAAGATCCTATACAATTGGAAAATTGTAATTTAAAGCGAATATGTATGAGAATGAATTTTAGATAGATTCGACTTAGCCTATTGTATACTTTAGAAAAATCCAAATTTATCACAAAGGACAAAGTACTTGTTTTAAAGGAATGTAATGCTTCCTTTAAATCCCCACTACACCATATATTTGTCTCCCATTTGAGAATCCAAATTATTCTTTTGGTATAGCATTAGATTAAACATGCTTAAGGTGCAAGGATATAAACTGGGATATAATTTGGTATATATTTACATAAATAAATATGTTGAAATCAAATGAGACAAAACTTGTCCTTTTTAGCTATTACTACTAGAAAGGTTGCATTGAAGGCTCTAAATATTTTTTCTTGATTCCTCCACCACCCTTATAAGGTTATATTCCACTAGTTCTAGAAACCTATGAATAATTTGATGGATCACTTATTTAGTTCTAGGATATTATCCCCTTGAAAGGAATGAACAACAAATTTAATATCTTCCTTATTTTCCTCCTCCATTAAGGCTTCATTTCTCTCCTCATGTACAAATATGTTGAAGAATAATTCTACACCAATAAGTTTTGTAATGTTTACCCTAAGTGGTTTTTCATATAAATATATTCCACCATAGCCTCCCACCCAGTTCTATCCATTTTATTTCTTCATTTCCACAACAATATTATTACTATTCCTCATATTTTCATAATTATGAAAACATCTTGTGTTATTATTTTTATGAAAACATACTTGTTGTATCTATTGGTTCCACAAAGGTGTTTTTCTTCCAATTTTATATTGAGAGAATTTACAAAGGGATATATTGTTACCACCTTTCACCATTTTTGTTTTGCATCAACATGAAATTGAGATCCCAATCACCTATGGCCTTCTTTTCTTGAAAGACAACACTCAACAATTTTTCCCAATATTCCTTCCTCTAATTGTAAGGCCCATATATATTTCCTAAATTAAATATTTTATCTAATTCCTTTAAGAAAATATTTGTATAAATAGTTGAATCAGGTATCACCACTCCCCTAATTTACTCATGTAATTCATCACTTCAAATTCCAACCCAGGACGCATAGGTATAAGAATCCCCCAAACTCGTTCATTTAGAATTTTCTTGGAGCATAACTACATCATGCTAATTAATTCCACGTACATCTAACATGATATTTTTTTATGGGTTAATAATAACCATTGAATGTTTATAAAACTATCAATTGCACCATATGTTGCAATGGAAAATTCACAAGGCAATAACATATAACACTAATTAATGCTTCTTTGACAATTGTTGATAGAAATTTTTTTTCAGCAAAAGGCAAGGACCATGCTACAATGAAATATTATTGCAATACTACTTCCTTGAGCCTTACAAATCATGAGGCCTATGTTGAAGTTAAATATGCATGAAATTTTTTTCTCTTGACAATATGTTGTTCTATGTTATATTTTCTTTAGGTACTATTTTTTCCAACCTAAAGAATCTTAAGATTATAATATAATGAATCTAGATTTTGTACAAATCCTACTTCCATATTGATGAGAGTTTTATATGGATGCCATTAACCATTTTATGTTGATTTAATTTCATACTCATCGAGTGTGTTTTTTTCTTTGTGGGTTATTGACCTACTAAAGATTGTTTAATCTACTAAGTTTTCATTGTATTTATGAGTGTCTTAAAAGGAACCTATTTATATTTCAGTAGTTGATATAAATTCTCCTATATGAAACAATGGTGACTTTCATCACTTCAAGGGTAGTAAAAACAATTCTATTGAGAAAACAACTCCAACAATGGGAGTGTTAGGTAAATTTACTCGGGGTTAGAGTTAAGGTTGACCAGGGTAACAAAATGTGTAATTTTGGGGCACATGGTATTGTGTACCCATAGTTTTCAGCTCATGGTATTGCATGTAATGGAGCCTATAAAAAGCTATGAGGACTTCGTTGTAATGTAGGCCTGGATGTGAGTGGTGAAAGCTCACTTGGCTGGATTAGCCAAGAGTTTGGCCAAAGCTAACGAAATTTCATTAGGATGAATTTTCCCTGGAGTTTGGGGTTTTTCCTAGTTAAATATTGTGTGTTTATGTTTCATGTTTGTTATTGGTTATGTTTTATTATTCCTCTCAATAATTATTTATATTCTCCGGTAAATATTTCTTATTTTTTATGAAAGCCAAATATTGTCTTTAGAGAGACGCTTCACGCTTCTGTTGACAAAGGTTTTATTGGCCTCTGAATTGAGATATGATTTTTTGGAGTGATGCATATCTAGATTTGGAACGTAAATGCATATCTAAATCTGGAGCGTAAGGGTTTCAAGGCTATGGCCATATAAAATCAATGAAGCGATTGCATCACTGTTGGATGCGATAAGTGGCTCTGCTGCTGGGAAAGCAGAATGGCGACCTTGAAAGTGTTGCAACGGCAAGGGAAATGAGTCGAGATGCTAGGCAAGGGTTCTCTCTAACAGAAACAGGTGGCATAGAACTTTTATTTTGGCGTGGATCATATCGGTTCGTCAAGAGAAGTGGCATGGTGTTTTTATGAAAGTGACAACATGCAGTTGTTGTTATACCTTGGTTAAGAATGGTATGGAGTAGCGAGAAGACACTTGTGAGAGGTTGTACAGTGGATGGAGCTAGCCAAATAAAAGGAGTTGAATGTGGATCGGTTATGGCACTGGTGGACAAACGTCAAGATACGATGCTGGTGGGTGGGGGTCCAGAACAGATGAGGTTGGTAATTGGGTTTTCAGGAAGAGGCCCAATTTGGGCGATCACATATCTGGATCATTTGGGTATATGAACACTGAGAGATGGGGTGGTAAGAGAGGGGAAGGCCTCGGATCCACCCATTCAAACAAGGAATATTCACTATCAGCATCATCTTTATCAAATGCTCCAGAGGTTGATACACCAAAGACGAAGCCAAAGCAAAATTCGTTCGGAAATACTCCCCCGTGGGAGGAGTCGGTTTATGATAAAAAATCAACCATTCCACCACCAGAATGCCCCACCCGACGTTTGATTCTGATGAGGCGCGAAGATTATTTGTCAAGGATGGGTTAGCAGTTCGAGTATTGAGAGTGCTTGTTGAAGATGCTCGAGACGATGTCCAGAAGAGCATGGAGAATGGTACCGTGGCTATTCTGGAGCCGTGCGATCTGGTCGACGAGATCAATGGTGTGAAGGCTTGTATATCAGAGGTTAAGCTTTACAAAGACGTGTTGTCATAGCAAGGTCGATTTGGCAGTGTCGCAGGGGTTCCCCAGTAGCTGTTTTGGTGAAGCGGAAAGTGTCACATGGCTCGAGAGGGGGCTGACCGAATGGAGGTTACCGACTGTGTGGTGTTAGCATATCCAAATGGGATAAATGGCTAGTAGGTGCCACATTTTCCCCAGAAAATGAGAATCCAAGGGAGTGAGGAGGTAATTGAATAGGTCCCGGGATCTCATAGTCAAGACACTAGCTATAGTAGTTAGGGTCACGAGAATTGCAAAATCTCAATGCAGAGTCGAAGATCACAACTCTTGACTTACCGCAAGGAATAAACGACGAAGAAGGCGAGGTATTTAAGGTATTTATGCTTTTCTTCTTAGGTGTAATACCATGGCCAATGGTGGAGAAGGCTAGCTCCACCAAGAATATATATATTCAAACCAACAGCAGAAGAATTGACCTCCAAGTTCGAGGTGAGTGACGTAGCTTATGCTAGTCATGAAAATTTGCAAGTGAATTTTATTAGAAGGGTCTACATCTATTGATAGTGAGTTGCTTCCCTAATGAGAACATCCTGAAGAGATCGGATATTTATTGGAAGTTTGGAAATCAAGGTTGTCTGGCAATTGAAGTCAAAGCAACGTGCAAGAGAGGATGTGTTAAAAAAGCAGCAATGAAAAAAAAAATTGTAATGAAG
This sequence comes from Pinus albicaulis, assembly GCA_034641835.2. NCBI lineage: Eukaryota > Viridiplantae > Streptophyta > Pinopsida > Pinales > Pinaceae > Pinus > Pinus albicaulis. The sequence goes on along the minus strand of CM076578.1, from coordinate 1,119,433,027 downwards.
TCAATTTTTGCATGTAAATGGGCATACTGATGTAAGTCCTAGTATGGCATGCCTATTCTTGGGTAATCACTGGTAAAGTCTGGATTAAACCTAGGTGATAGGGGAATGCCAAGTTAACAACTAACTTGGGTATAAAACTTTTAAGGGGGGTGAGGGCCAAAGTGAGTGGGGCTCACTCACTTGGCAAGGTTGGGTAATCACTGGTAAAGTTTGGATTAGACCTAGGTGATAGGGGAATGCCAAGTTAACAACTAACTTGGGTATAAAACTTTAAGGGGGGTGAGGGCCAAAGTGAGTGGGGTTCACTCACTTGGCAAGGTTGGCTGGATTTAGTCAAGGAACCCCAAGTCAAGTTTAAGGGGGGGACGTTAGGTAAATTGACTTGGGGTTAGAGTCAAGATTGACCAGATTAAACAAACGTGTAGTTTTGGGGCACATGGTATTGTGCACCCATGGTTTTTGACTCATGGTATGAGCCTATAAAAGGCTAGAAGGACTTCGTTGTAATGTAGGCCTGGATATGAGCGATGAAGATTCACTTGGCTAGATTGGCTAGGGGTTTGGCCAAGGCTAATGAAATTTCATTAAGATGGGTTTTCCCTGGAGTTTGGGGTTTTTCCCAGTTAAATATTGTCTGTTTATATTTCATGTTTGTTGATGGTTATGTTTTATTATTCCTCTCAATAATTATTTATATTCTCCGGTAAATATTTTCTTCAGGGAGAGATTTGGTAGCAACTGTGGAATTAAATAACATGTCATATCTTTCTTAATCTCGTATATAAGACTGTATATCTGCATTTATCTTATACTACATTAACCAGGAAATTTTCAACATTCAAGGCACACTTTCCATCACATTTGTAGATAAAATTACAACAGAGTATCACACTTTTCTTATCAAATCTAGATTCTCCTATATTCCACAATTACCTTGTGTCTCATAGTTTAAATTGGTGCAAGGAGGAGGAGTGTTAAGGTGCAAGATAGAATAAGAAGAGGGGAATCTGGGATTGAGCAGTGTATGAAGCATGTTGTTTGGGACTTGAGATTCATGTCAGAACACCCTTATTAATGAATCACACATGCTTTGATAATAATTTTCTTGATTCTCTAAGGTGATTTAGAATAACAAAAGTGAAGCAAGCTATAAGATCCCTGTTTGAGATAATAGTATTAATTGGAGAGACGTGTTCTAGAAAAATACTATGTTGGTGTAGTTTCTTGATAGATAAAATTATCTTTATGATTGACCTTGTACTCCCTATACTATGTTCATCGGGCTCATAGTTGGGCCACATTAGTTGTATTATCGTAGTTGAAGTTTGTGAGCATGGCTTAAGAACAAACCTATGTTAGCATTACTTGATAGATGCTTGTTAAAGTGACCATAGTTGAAGCTTATCACAATATCTGTAACATATGTACATACATTATCAAATTATCTTTGGGTTTGAAATATTTATTATGTGATGGAGAAAAATTTCCCCGTAGATATTAAGTACATTGCAAGTGATGGCATATATTTTGCATGAAAATCACTCATGAATTGGGGCTAGATCAACCAAAGTGCAGTTGCTGAGTGATTTAGTTGTGTTAGTTGTACTAAAATGGGGATCCAAAATGAATGAGGCTACTTGAAACCTAAAGCGACAACTGCCATGAAAATTTCCCCTCTTTTCAATACAAATAAAATTAGTTTTGGCCCTTGTCTGGCTCCTATAATAGATCTTTTGAGCTACAAGAATTATCGAAAATTGTCCTTCAATCAATAACATGGGGAAAAAATCCAATTTAAGAATGGTTTTGAATTTGATTGAGCTATAGTTTTTTCTGAATTTAAACGACCTGTAGGGACAAGGGAAGGGTAGCGGTACACTTTTGGAATTTCTGATGCACTAGTAGACTTGAAAATTTTTTATTGAAAGCATTTATAAACACAAAAAGGATTGTAAATTTTTGCAATGCTTACTAAGCTCAGTCTAGGTTGGGTCAATGGCCTTGCATTCTTGATTCCATAAATTAGGCAACATGTTCCTAGTTTGATTGCAAAAGTCAACACTAGCAGTTTCAGTGCAACTGAAGTAATTGGAATATATTCCTAACATACCATCTCATTTCCAAATGCATATGGAAGAATCTATTATCGATAATTGTCAATTTTTGGGGTCAACACAGTTTTTTGAGTTGTTTGTTGTACTATGCAACTCATTATAGGCACCAATCCTTTTGAAAAATCTTGAAGCTAAAGTGTAATGCTTAATTTGGTTCGAGAGATAATTTTTCAAGATGCAAAACATTTTGACTTCTCAATCATAATACATCTACTGATTATTCTATCCAATGGTGTTGTGGGGGAGTGACAAGGTTTTGAAAATTAAAGCAAACAAAACACAAAACTTGTACTTGAAAACTTCACCAGCATCTTGTTGTCTCTGAGTATGACCAAGCTCTAATCCTCAAACTATACTGGAACATTTTAGTGAGCACAGAGTTTCTCCCATGCCATTTTCATGGGGATTAATTTGTACAAACAAAGTCTTTGAATCTCCTCCTGAGTCAACATGCATCATAATGGTGTCAGAGGCAGCTGAGTTGAACTTGATACAACTAAGGTAAAATTTCAACTCAATTTTGACTAAATATTTTAACCAGAAAAGAAGACAGCGAAGTAGGAGAAGCAACACTTAATAAACATTGTGAAATCAAAGGAGCAACTTAAAATTATAATTGAAAAGGGTAAAGAAAATTAACCAATGAATGTTGCAATAAATGTGTAACATTAGAGTTACTATTGTCACCAAGCAAATTATTATTACCAATTTTATATAGTGAAAAATGGAAATAGACGAAGTAATATAATGCAGAAGATTTAGCCAAAAAATAGCATTACAAAACTCTCTTGCTCCGTATATTTTGTCATAGCAACAAACCTGTATGGTATATGAATTCTTTTGGTTGTAAGTGAATCTATGACATCACCAAGAGCGTATAGGGACTTATTGATATATTGTTCTTATTTTAGACACTCCCCATGCACATCAGTTTTTTCTATTCTCTCATTGCCTCTTTTCTTATAAAATATAAATTATCCTATATGCAATAGCTACCTTATGCCTCATAGTTTAAATTTGTGCAAGGAGGAGGAGTGTCCAGGTGCAAGATAGAATTAGAAGAGGGGAAGTCAGGATTTAGCAGTGTATGAAGAATCTTGTTTTGGACTTGATTCATTTCGAAACACCCTTATTTATGCATCACACATGCTTTGATAATAAGTTTCTTGATTCTCTAAGGTGATTTAGAATAGTAAAAATGAAGTGAACTATAAGCTCCCTATTTGAGATAATAATATTAATTGGAGAGACATGTTCTACAAAAGTACTATGTTGGCGCAATTTATTGATAGTTAAAATTATCTTTATGATTGACCTTGTACTCCCTATACTATGTTCATCGGGCTCAGAGTTGGGCTACATTAGTTGTATTATTGTAGTTGAAGCTCATGAGCATAGCTTAAGCACAAATCTATTGTTAGCATTTCTTAATAGATGCGCGTTAAAGAGACCATAGTTAAGGTTTATGATAATATATGTAACAAATGCACATACATTATCAAATTATCTTTCAGTTTGATATATTTATTATGTGATATACATAAATTTCCCTGTAGATATTAAGTACATTGTAAGTTATGACATAGAGTCTTAACGAAACTCACTGATGAATTGGAGCTAGATAAGCCAAATCGAAGTTGTTTAAATATTTGGTTGTGTTAGTTGTACTAAAACGAGGATTCAAAATGAATAAGGCTACTTACAACCTAAAGAGACAATTTCCATGCAAGTTTCTCTTATTTTCGATACAAAGAGATTTAGATTGGGTCCTCGTCTGGCTCCTAAAAAAAATCTATTGAGATACAAGCATTATCGACACTTGTCTTTAAATCAATAACATGGGAAAAAAAAATCCAATTTAACAATTATTTTTGAATTTGATTGAGCTACAGTTGTTTCTGAATTTGAATGACCTACAAGGACCAGGGAAGGGTAGCAATACTTTTTTGGAATTTATGACGCACTAGTAGACTCGAAACAAGTTTGTCGAAATAATTTACATAAACAAAAAGCATTGTAAATTTTTGTAATGCTTACTGAGCTGGGTCTAGGTTGTGTCAATGACCTTGCATGCTTAATTCCAGAAATCAGGCAAGTTATTACTAGTTTGCTTGAAAATTTTGACACTAACAATTCCAATGTAGCTGAATCAAATGGAATATATTCCTAACGAATGAGTTCATTTCTAAATGAATATGGAAGAATATATTATCAATAATTGTCAATTTTTTGGGTCAACACAATTTTTTAAACTATTTGTTGTACTATGTAGCTCATTAGAGGCACTAATCCTCGAGAAGATGACACTCAATCATTGTTCATCAAGCTCGTGGGTTATTCTTAGTCCTTGATTTAAATACAAAAAAAACAATATCCCACATGCATAAAGGAGAGAAATATTAGAGGGTTTATATTGTATTTTGTAATCATAATATTTTTGTTATAATAGAGGGGAAGGTATAGTGAGAAGAACCCAAATTAAATGATTTGACCATATAATTTAGCCACATTCTTGGAAACATATTAAACAAAGTCAACTACATATGTGGGTCACTCAGTGGAATCATAATTCATAAAGTCCAAAATAAAACAAAACAAATTAAATATAAAAACAAATTCAATTACAATTTAGTAACCTAAAGAAAAAATAAAATAAAATACAAAATAATATATATAATTAAACCATACTCTTGGAACATAAAGCATAAAGAATAAAGCTGTTCATATATATATATATATATATATATATATATATATATATATATATATATATATATATATAAACAAAGTCAACTACATATATGTATCTCACAATTCATTTGGAAACCCAAATAAAAAATAATAATATATAAAATTCATTACCAAACCATCCATAAGTCCAAAATAAAAATAAAAACAAATAAATATAAAAACAAATTCAATTACAATTTACTAACATAAAGAAAAAATAAAATAAAATACAAAATAATATATGTAATTACTCTTGGAATATAAAGAATAATGCTCTTCATATATATATATAAACAAAATCAACTACATATATGTAGCTCATAATTCATTTGGAAATCCAAAGAAAAAATAATAATATATAAAATTCATTACCAAACCATCTATAAAGTCCAAAATTAAAAACAAAAACAAATAAAAATATAAAAACAAATTCAATTACAATTTGAAAACTTTAAAGAATAAAACTTTATATATATATATAAACAAATAATAATATATAAAATTCATTACCAAACAATCTATAAAGTCAAAAATAAAAATATAAAAACAAATTCAATTACAATTTGGAAATTTTGAAGAATAAAGCTTTATATATATATATATATATATATATATATATATATATATATATATATATATATATATATATATATATATATATATAAATTCAACTACATATATGTAGCTCACAATTCATTTGAAAACCCAAAGAAAAAATAATAATATATAAAATTCATTACCAAACAATCCATAAAGTCCAAAATAAAACAAAAAAACAAAAAAAAATATAAAAACAAATTCAATTACGATTTGAAAACATATATATATATATATATATATATATATATATATATATATAAAATAAAACCATACTAAACAAAATAATTTTTTGGAAACCCAAAGAAAAAAATAATATATAAAATTCATTTCCAAACAATCCATAAAGTCCAAAATAAAACTAAAAACAAATTCAATTACAATTGGGAAACATAAAGAAAAAAAAATAAAATAAAAAATAATATATGTAATTAAATCACATGAAATAAAATAAAACACTATATATATGTAGTTAAACCAAAAATAATATATATAATTAAATAAAATAAAAAATAATATATATAATTAATTAAATTAAAATTAAAGAGGTAGAATATGTACGTCTTCTTAAACTGGCAGTCAAATCATTGTGCTAAGGTGGGTCCCTTGTCTCACAAACAAGAGTGTCTTATACATAAATTTAGTGTATGGCTTGGCTGTGACCTTAAAATTGGATAATAATAATAATAATATGTAGATGGATGCTTCAGTCCTTGCGAAGTCATGAGTTACTGATATATGTGGCTTGCCGGCCGTTACATATACCCAGGGAGGTTGCTTAATTCCCTGTTTAAAAAATAATAATAATAATATGTAATTATATATATATATATATATATATGTATATGTATATGTATGTATGTATGTAGTCAAACCACACTCTTGGAAACATGGAAACATAAAGAAACATCGATATTGAAGGACTCTTCAATCATAATACACAGATTTCGAGAAGTTCACAACAACATAATATATGTAGTTAAACCAAAAATAATATATGTATTTGGAATATGGCTTATGTGATCCATAATTTGTAAAAAATTGCTTTTGGTGATAATCACATATGATCATTAATTGTCGATGCGAACCAACCAATGTGGTTCATATTCAGAACAAGATGAGAAATCAATCAGGAGATGAGTATAAAAATATGGAGAGGATCCAACTAGTCGTTAAGGTATAACAGCTAGTAACACACACACCAAAAAAAAATTTACTTTTTACCCTATAGTTAAACTTACTATCCAAAGTTAAACTTACTAACCAATACTGAGTTACACTTAATAAAATTCTACAACACAAACGAGTTGAATTATCTTATAAATCTAAAGACCCAACCAAGTCTTTTGTAAAGGTTCTAAACTTTAATCAGCATATAATTACATTTTATCTCCCACCATGGAATACTTGTCAATTATATGTTTTTTTTTTAAGGGTTAATGTATATCTTATAAATCTAAAGACCCAACCAAGTCTTTTGTAAAGGTTCTAAACTTTAATCAGCATATAATTACATTTTATCTCCCACCATGGAATACTTGTCAATTATATGTTTTTGTTTTAAGGGTTAATGTATTATTCCACTGGCGCTAAGCTTCAATGTTATCATATAGTTTTACAACCCGCATAAAGGCAAGTTCCTTATCCTTGTTACTACCGAGGTATAGCTGGCACGTCCTGGCAATTAAACACAGAAGGTACTGGCAAATAAAACTCTTGGACAGTTGTAAGATTTACCATGATTTATTGTGTTTTTCGATGGTCCTTTCCTGAGATCTTCACCATCGATTTATGGAAGATCGATGGTTATCGTTTCGGCGGGAATTGGCATTGTTAACCCCACCAACCCTAGGCGTTACCGGCATTTGTCACTATTCCTACGTTGTGTAGTTCTTCCGCTCTGAGGGTTTGTCACCGTGCGTTTCTTTTCAAGCTTCGGCTCTACCAACAATGAGTTTTCATTCTGGTTTGTGAGGATCTCAGAGGTGTAGCACCACTTGGCTTTGCAGCATAGTGGAATGGAGGTTCTGATGCAAAACACAATGAGCTTCCAGTGGAATTTGTCCTCCATTGCCATGGCTATTCTTTCAACTCTGGTTCCTGTGCTCCTCACAACCCGCAGTTCAGGTAAATCATTCCGCTCTCTTTGTATATACGATTTTTCTCTCATACGTTCCGAATTTTCGGCGTTTATCTCCTGAACCAATTTCCGTATTAATTCTAGTTCTTGGGTTTTTTTGAAGGATTTCGGTTTGATGACCAGAATGTCGAGGAAAATCTACTCTACAGGTAAAATCCTTATCGATTCCTTATTTCTTTAACATAGCTCTTCATTTTGAATATGAATAGCGCCTTAAGGCTTATCTCATAGATTTCTTCTATGGTTTATTGTTTGTAGGTTTGTTCTTCCTCCGATTGGCAGGTTCTCCTACGTTGAATCTTCCAATAGTTACCAGTTCCTTCAATTTGTTGCTAATACACATAGGTCATATTCCAGTTACCTCTATTGGTTTTCACACAATCTCAGAAGTCTTTCTGTCTCAGGCGAATATCTAGCCTTCTTTGGGTTATGAACCCAATAAAGGCTTAGTTTGTGGATTTGTCTATCGGCCTTGTTTATGTTTTGTCATTTTTACATATTGTAAAGTTTAAAAGACAATATCCGGCTAGAATCCTTGAGGCCTCGGATAGTCTCTTTCATTAAAATTTCACCGTGCATTTGTTATGAAAGATTTACTGAAGGGTTCATTTATAAAATTCGACCCTTACTTGGTTTGCAATTTGGAAATGGCGACTACTGTAAAAATTTACTTTTGGAACAATTTTATTTTCGTTTGGACTGTATGTAATATTTTTATGTGCATTGGCCTACTCACTATTTAATGGAATGTAAAGTCTGTTTTTGCAAAAGTCTGAACATGCTCCAGTTCTATTTTTCAATATGTTTACTTTCCTTGGTTCATTCGAATTGATAAGTATGTATATATGCTCAACAATTAGGTGTTAACCCTGTTTACTTGGAAATATTTGTTTACTGTCTTTACAGTAGTTTAAATCTCCAGTTTTAGTTTCTTTGCTTAAGATACATATATTTCTGTCTATTTCATTTTACCTTAAGAGTATATCTCGGTGACCGGACCACCTAAAAATTTTGTCCGTGTACATATAGTTAGAGGTGGCAGTGAGGACTGGGTTGGGGTTTCATCCCCGCACCTAGAACCAAAAGTTCACCCTATCCCAGTTTTAAGATAAATAGTAACCTATCTAGTTCGATTTTTATTGCACGACAACTTACAATCTTAATAATTAATCTTTTATCGTTATTTCTCTCTATCCTAAAAATTTTGTTTACATCCTGACAGATAAAATATTTTTCCGGAAAGAAACACTCTATGTTTTGCTGACTAATTTTCTTTGTTTTGATTTTACTTTTGATATTTATCTGTTGTAATTTCAAGTAACTTACAAATAATAATATTTCTCTCATATAAATGTACACAGAACTATTCTACAAAATATTATAGAAATAATCAGAGAGTTTGCAAGTATTTGCTAAGTTATTTCTAATTAATAGCTTGTCACTTTTCCATAAGAATGAAAATGTTCAAAAGATAAACAGTTTTCTCCTAAAATTAAACAACACTTAACTGTGTGCAAATAGCTTGTAAACGATCTTCTTGTCTATTCAATTCTAAAATAACAATCACTTATCTGAAAGTGTATTTGGATGTTGGTGTCCACCCAACCTTTAAGAGAGGCAATTACGTCCTCCTCTTGCCCCCGTGCTCCACTTCTGAAGAGGTACAGGTTGAAAGTATATTTTCTATTGTGACCTCAGGACTCCAAGTCCAATCAGTGCCAGAAAATTTCAGGACTTGCTGGGTGATTTCCATTGGTCTCTACCAGCTCAAGAAAATCTCCAATCCCTCCTTAGCCCATGAACAGAACCCCTATTCCTCACTGGGATAAGTTTCTTAGCCCTAGAGGAGCAGGTAACTTTTCAAACTTTCCAACTACCTTTCAGTTCTTGGAAAACATTTACCATCAGCCTTTTTACTTTTTATGGAACTACTTTCCATAACTAATATTATTTTTCATAATAATAATAAAGAAAAATAAACTTTCCAGAAAAAACATAAATGTCTTAGTTTTTCTTAAAATAAATAATAAAATGTCATTTAACTAGTTAACAACTAGTTAACATTAAATGCAGCTGTCACAACTTCCCCCTTGGAAGTAACACCATCCTCGGTGTTTCACTCCTGCTCAGAGAATAGCTCTGGGTAATCCTCGCACACAAACCCTTCATCCTCCCAAGTAGCCTTATCCAAGCCGAAGTGCTTCAATTGCATTTTAAATTGGGTGATGACTCGCTTCCGGAGCATAATTTCTCTCTGGTCAAGTATGTGTTGCGGCTCAACCAGAAACTCGTCGTCTAGCTGTACCTACAAACAACAAAGTTCCTTGTCAAATTTTCATAAAGAAATCATATTTCAAGTTAAGATTTTTTATTCTATCCTACCTGTATATTTTGCCAATGAATTACATGCTTCGAATCATGCACATATCGCTTTAACAAAGACACATGAAACACATTGTGTACTCTGATGTGACTGGGTAAAGACAGTCGATAAGCCACAGGTCCTACCCTTTCCTAAATTTGGAAGGGTCCACAGAACCTAGGAGCCAACTTGGCACAAGAGTCCCACCTCAAGGTACTTTTCTTAGGTATGATCCTCACATACACATGATCTCCCACTTCGAATTCCTAACAAGTCCTCTTCTTATCTGCATAGATCTTCTTCTGATCTTGTGCAGCCTTCAAATTTTGTCTTATCTTCTTTACTTTTGATTTTATTTCAGCCAACATTTTTGGTCCCAACATTAGCTTCGTTTCGCGGCTGCTCCAATTCATGGGTGTGCGACATTGCCTCCTATATAAAGCTTCGAAAGGACTCGTCTTAAGGGACTCCTAATAATAATTGTTGTAAGAAAATTCAACCAGATGCAAGTAGTCTTCCCATTTGGTTAGTTGCCGCATCATGTACATGCGCAACATGTCTTCCAAAACTTGGTTTACCCGCTCTGTTTGACCATCTGTCTGGGGATGATAAGCAGTGCTAAAGTTTATTTGGGTCCCCAGTCCTATAAACAGAGTCTTCCAAAATGCTGAAGTAAACTTAACATCCCTGTCTGAGAAAACAGTTTTTGGAATGTCATGCAGTCTGAATATTTATCTCATGAAAATTTCTGCTATTTGTACAGTCTTATAAGTAGACTGTACATGTATAAAATCTGTAGATTTAATCAATCTGTCAATTACACCATGATGGATTCATTGTGCCTCTTTGACCTTGGTAAACCCATAACGAAGTCTAGGGATATGACCTGCCACTTCCATTCAGGTACTGGTATGGGCTGCAACAATCCCGCGGGATGTTGATGCTCCACCTTTACCTGTTGACACTCCAAACATTTATTTAAATATTCAGCAATGTTTTTACGCATACCATGCCATAAATATATTTTTCTAATAGCAGTTAACATTTTATGGTATCCTGGGTGTCCTGCATAATTACTCCGATGATATTCATTCATGATTAGCTCCTTTAGGTCCACACAGTTTGGTACATACATATTTCCTCTAAAGGTTAGCATTTGTTCTTGGTTAACTCCATATTCAGAATTATTTCCTTGCTTTCCGGCCTCTTTCATTTCCTCCCATAAAAATTGATATTCAGGATCCTTTTGTGCTTCCTCTTTTACTTGATCCAAAAATTTACACTCAATCTGATTATAGTAAAGCTCATAAACATAATGCAGCTTTCTACTTAAAGCATCAACCACCCATTTTTCCTTACCCTTCACGTGTTGGATGTCTATATCAAACTCACTTAAGAAGGCATTTCATCTTACCTGTCGGGAGTTTAAATTAGCTTTCTTGAAATAACTAGTTAGGCTGCTATGATCTGTCTTTAGTACAAATTTCTTAACCAACAAGTAATGTCTCCATACTCAGAGTGCATGTACTAATGTTGTTAACTCTAAATCATAGTTTTAATATCTTTGTTCATGTTCCTTTAACTTTCTTAACTCATAAGCCACTACCTTCCCTTCTTGAGATAAAACTGCCCCAACTCCTTCTTTGCAAGCGTCTGTACAAACTTCAAATTATTTATTGGGGTCAGCTACCCTCAACACTGGTGCAGTGGTTAGTAGTTGATTTAACCTCTCAAAACTGTTTTGGCACTCAACAGTCCACTTAAAGGCTTTTCCTTTTTTCTGCAAGGAGGTAATTGGAAAAGAAATTTTGGAGAATCCTTCAATAAATCTTCGATAGTACCCAGCCAATCCCATAAAGGATCAAATATCCGCCACATTATGGGGTACCCGCCATTCCATGATTGTCTTGATTTTCTCTAGATAAAAAACAATCCCTTCTGTTGAAATAACATGCCCTAAGTACTGGATTTCTATTTTGAAGAAATCACACTTGCTGAACTTAGTGTACAACTGGTGTTTTCTTAACATTTCCAGCATAATCCTTAGATGTTCTTTATGTTCTTCCTGGTTCTTAGAATAAATTAGAATAGCATCAATGAATATGAGTACAAAATTATCTAAGAAAGGATGGAATATACCATGCATTAACCTCATAAAGGTCGTTGGTGCATTGGTTAACCCGAAGGGTAACACCACAAATTCATAAGACGCGTACCTAGTATAGAAAGCAATATTGCAAATATCTTCATCCTTGATTTGAATCTGATGATATCCATATCTTAAATCTATTTTTGAAAATATTGTGGCCCCATTCATGTGATCAAATAAATCATCAATCCTTGATAAAGGATATTTAGTTTTTATTGTTAACTTTTTGACTTGTCTATAGTCCATGCACATTCACATGGTTTCATCCTTCTTCTTAACAAACAGCATTAGTGCTCCCCAAGGGGACACACTTGGACAAATGTATCCTTTGTCCAACAGTTCTTGTAACTGCATTTTTAATTCGATTAATTCTATAAATCTCATTCTGTAAGGAGCCCTTGACACTAGTGATGCTCCTGGCATTAATTCAATGGTAAAATCGATATCTCTTCTTGGTGGTAATCCAAAAATATTTTCTGAAAATACATCCATGAAACCTTGTACCACTGGTATTTTTTCCATCATAGGTGATTTTTCCTTGGAATTAGCATATCCTACTTTGATAGCATAAATCTGACATCATTTCCTTATACATTTGTTCATTTGGGATGATGTAATAGGACGTAGCTTGATCCCTTGAATCTCTTTACATGTACCATATTGCATTTTGTAATAGATAATATTTTCTTTGCAGTCCACTAAGGTCCAATGTTTTTCTAGCCAACCCATGCCCAGAAAAACATCATAGGACCCTAATGGCAGTTCAAGTCTATGTTTAACTTATGTTCTGAAATTTCCAAAGTACAGTTTGGAATTTTGACAGTTACCTTTCCTTTTGCTCCTATTGCTAGCTGTACCAACCAAGGATTTTTGAATTTCTGACCTTTTAACTTACACTTTTCCACTATTTTGGGATTAACATAACTTAGACATGGCCCTAGGTCTACCAAAATAGAAACTGATTGAGACAGTAATTTACCTTCCAACTCTATCATTGTTGCCTGATAATCTGCCTGTCGATCCTCCAATGCTGCGTTGATACCAGGGATAATTTTAGGGGCGAATTTTAGCCCAAAGGCGAAATTTAAGGGGTTTTAGATTTTAGAGGGGCGAATTTTTTATATAGAACCTATTTTGTATAGTTTTGTATAAATAGCCCCAAAATTATTTTAAAAATAAATCATTATTATGGTTTAGCCAAGAAAAATAAGGGCGGATAAACCTAAAATGTTGCATTCGCCTTCGATTCACCGCTCTGTGATTTTATGGAGTTGTATTCGCCCCCGATTTACTAACTTGCAGGGTTTTGGATCTGCATTCGCCCTTTGATGATGCTGGGGTTGCATAGGGTAGGGCCTGTCAGCGAACGTTACGGGCTAGACGATTTGGTTCGAGACTGTAAATGTTAAAGGCAGGGTGATAGATGGAATTCTGTAAATGTTTTGTTTTGAGAAATGGTGGCAGTGATGAAACTGGAACTCATATATTCTTCACGAGATATATTCTGTGATGAGTCTTCAAGCACTTTTGAGCCACACATCCTACAATATTTTATTGCTGTGGCGCCCCCAGTGGTTTCTATCTATGATTTCTTTGTATGCCCTTTCTTTCCATTTTCTGCCTTTTTAAGCGTTTGATGCATTCGTTCATTATATCTGCATGTGAATGTTTCCGTAATGCCTGCGATTCCTTTTATATTCTTTATTTTTAGGGTAACAAGACATGGGTGTTGAAGTATAAGTCAAGTGCCTCCATTATTGTGTTGAATGCCCTGATTAGTAGTTGGAGTGGAATCTTTTTCTGTGCACTGTTATGGTTATCCATATAGAAAGTTGAATCTTTTCTGCCCACTGTTATGGTTATTCATAGAGAAAGTTGAATGTTTTCTGTGCATGTTATGTGTATTCATAGAGAAAGCTGAATCTTTTATGTGCACTGTTATGGTTATTCATACCGAAAGTTGTGGAAAGCTTAGTGTGGTCTTTTCTGTGCACTGCTATGGTTATTCATAGAGAAAGTTGTGGAAAGCTGGGGTGGATTTCTATACGCGACCCTTTAGTGAAAGGGAGAGGTAATGCGTTATCATGATTTTGAAATTGCAAAATTTCATATATACTTTGTCTTTTAAGTCCGCTTTAGCCATCTGCCCCATTCTCTGGTTTTGAAATGCCAACTGCCATTTATATAGTTTTCTGGCTTCGAAATGCCAAAATTAAATTTACTCCATTAGTTGCAGTTAATTATTTAGGGTAAATATTAGGTCAGCTTTTTTAAAATTGATTTCAACTATTTTTCAACGAGCTATTTAAGCACTGGGTGCTATCATTTTCTGCTGTTGTTGAACATCTATATCAAATCTGATCCTGAATACGAGTTTGGACCAGTTTGGATAGTCATCAACAGTTTCCAATGGTGGTATTTTCATTCTCTGAAATGTGTCATCTGTGTAGATTTTAAAATTCTTCTACTGTTTATGTGGATTCAGTTCAAATCAGGGGTCATATTGACGCCTTCTCTTGAAAATGGGTCAAATCAGGGTTAAATTCTGTCTAGCTTTTGAAATATTCTACTGGTTATGCGGATTAGGTCAAAATAGGGTTCATATTCATGCCATATCTTCTATTCTGAGGACACCAAGGCCTGTTTTGTTTTTCTTTGAGACATTGTGCAGGGCAGATCGGATTTCATAGATGTTTTGGGTTTCGGGGCTATGAAGAGATTCCCCTTGGATCACCTTTAGTATTTTTTATCACTAGTTTTAGAGCTTAGTAAACAGAATTAAAGGAGATAAGGTAATTATATTTATGTTCAATTATTCCCCACAGACTAGGTCAAATGGATTATACACCGATTATTGATCAAAGGAAAAGGGAATGTGAGCATAATGATGGTTGTAAATTGGCAGGAGAATCGTATGACTATAAAAATACAATGCATGTATATGAAGGGTGCAGAAACATAACAATACAAAGGTATGTATGGAATGCCCCGTATCCATTAGCTAATGGGTATGAGAATCGTAGAAGATGGGTATGAGAATCGTAGAAGATTCAATCGCTAATGGGTCCGAGAATCATTCGTATTCTCCCAGATATATGAGGCTCTTAACATATGAGGCCGAAAAGTACCAAGGAAATTCCCGAGAATCAAATCTATTTCTCTTAACATATGAGGCCTAAAGACACTAAAGAAATTCCACAAACTCCGTTTGGAGGACCTAGTCCATCTCCCAAGAATAGATCAGATCTATGAAGGACCTAGTCCTGTCTCCCAGAACAGATCCTATTGTATCTCTGGCATGCATTTGTCAAGAAATTTGTGTGGCCGGGTGAGGTTCCAGGAATCCTCACTGATCTGGATTCTGGATATGAATTGGTATCAATAGGTCTCTTGGTGCCCTTGTGTGAATGTAGTACCTCTTGGTGCCCTTGTGAATGTAGTACTTCTTGGTGCCCTTGTGAATGTAGTACCTTGAAAAATGTCATGATCCTGTGGAGTTTAGTTTGATGGGTGGTACTTTGAAAAATGGTGATCCTATGGAGTCTAGTTTGATGGGAGGTACCTTGAAAAATGTCATGATCCTATGTCCTATGGAGTCTAGTTTGATGGGAGATTGAAGAATATGTGCATTGAAACACAGAACTTGACAGCCTGGTAATCCACATATTCACCCTCTTTCCTCCACATCTCATTGTGCAGAGCATGCTTCCTTTCACAGAGCCATATTATTATGACAGGGCTTATTTGTTTTCCTGGTTAGGGTTTTCTGGTGGATGTAGTGTTTTTCTGTTATGCATTAGTTCTATGTACACTTTCTTGTTTGTAATTTTAAAGTGTTATGAAAGACACACTAGTAGATTCCATAATGAAGAGTCTATTGAAATTTCAACGAGCTATTTAAGCACTGGGTGCTATCATTTTTTGTTGTTGTTGAACATCTATATCAAATCTGATCCTGAATACGAGTTTGGACCAGTTTGGATAGTCATCAACAGTTTCCAATGGTGGTATTTTCATTCTCTGAAATGTGTCATCTGTGTAGATTTTAAAATTCTTCTACTGTTTATGTGGATTCGGTTCAAATCAGGGGTCATATTGATGCCTTCTCTTGAAAATGGGTCAAATCAGGGTTAAATTCTGTCTAGCTTTTGAAATATTCTACTGGTTATGGGGATTAGGTCAAAATAGGGTTCATATTCATGCCATATCTTCTATTCTGAGGACACCAAGGCCTGTTTTGTTTTTCTTTGAGACCTTGTGCAGGGCAGATCGGATTTCATAGATGTTTTGGGTTTCTGGGCTATGAAGAGATTCCCCTTGGATCACCTTTAGTATTTTTTATCACTAGTTTTAGAGCTTAGTAAACAGAATTAAAGGAGATAAGGTAATTATATTTATGTTCAATTATTCCCCACAGACTAGGTCAAATGGATTGTTAATTGATTATTGATCAAAGGGAAAAGGGAATGTGAGTATAATGATGGCTGTAAATTGCACGAGAATCAGATGACTATAAAAATACAATGCATGCATATGAAGGGTGCAGGAACATAACAATACAGTGCATGTATGGAATGCCCCAGATCCATTAGCTAATGGGTATGAGAATCAGAGAAGATGGGTATGAGAATCAAAGAAGATTCAATCGCTAATGGGTCCGAGAATCATTCGTATCTCTCCTAATATATGAGGCTCTTAACATATGAGGCCGAAAAAGTACCAAGGAAATTCCTGAGAATCAAATCTATTTCTCTTAACATATGATGTTGAAAGAGCACTAAAGAAATTCCACAAACTCTGTTTGGAGGACCTAGTCCATCTCCGAAGAATAGATCAGATCTATGAAGGACCTAGTCTGTCTCCTAGGAATAGATCTCAGAAAGATTCTAAGACAGATTTGCTGTTGAAATTTTGTGTGGCCGGGTGAGGTTCCAGGAATCCTCACTGATCTGGATTCTGGATATGAATTGGTATCAATAAGTCTCTCGTGCCCCGAATTGAACAGTACCTCTGGTGCCCTCATGAATGTAGTACTTGGTGCCCCTCAGGAATGTAGTACCTTGAAAAATGTCATGATCCTGTGGAGTTTAGTTTGATGGGTGGTACTTTGAAAAATGGTGATCCTATGGAGTCTAGTTTGATGGGAGGTACCTTGAAAAATGTCATGATCCTATGTCCTATGGAGTCTAGTTTGATGGGAGATTGAAGAATATGTGCATTGAAACACAGAACTTGACAGCCTGGTAATCCACATATTCACCCTCTTTCCTCCACATCTCATTGTGCAGAGCATGCTTCCTTTCACAGAGCCATATTATTATGACAAGGCTTATTTGTTTTCCTGGTTAGGGTTTTCTGGTGGATGTAGTGTTTTTCTGTTATGCATTAGTTCTATGTACACTTTCTTGTTTGTAATTTTAAAGTGTTATGAAAGACACACTAGTAGATTCCATAATGAAGAGTCTATTGAAATTTCAACGAGCTATTTAAGCACTGGGTGCTATCATTTTCTGCTGTTGTTGAACATCTATATCAAATCTGATCCTGAATACGAGTTTGGATCAGTTTGGATAGTCATCAACAGTTTCCAATGGTGGTATTTTCATTCTCTGAAATGTGTCATCTGTGTAGATTTTAAAATTCTTCTACTGTTTATGTGGATTCGGTTTAAATCAGGGGTCATATTGACGCCTTCTCTTGAAAATGGGTCAAATCGTAATAAATTCTCATTTAGCTTTTGAAATATTCTACCGTTATATGGATTAGGTCAAAATAGGTTTATATTCATGCCATATCTTCTATTCTGAGGACACCAAGGCCTGTTTTGTTTTTCTTTGAGCCCTTGTGCAGGGCAGATCGGATTTCATAGATGTTTTGGGTTTCTGGGCTATGAAGAGATTCCCCTCGATCACCTAGTATTTTTTATCACTAGTTTTAGAGCTTAGTAAATTTAATTAAAGGAGATATGTAATTATATTTATGTTCAATTATTCCCCACAGACTAGGTCAAATGGATTGTTAATTGATTATTGATCAAAGGGAAAAGGGAATGTGAGTATAATGATGGTTGTAAATTGCAGGAGAATCAGATGACTATAAAAATATAATGCATGCATATGAAGGGTGCAGGAACATAACAATATAGTGCATGTATGGAATGCCCCAGATCCATTAGCTAAGGGGTATGAGAATCAGAGAAGATGGGTATGAGAATAAGAGAAGATTCAATCGCTAATGGGTCCGAGAATCATTCGTGAGATTCTCCTAATATATGAGGCTCTTAACATAAGGAGGTCGAAAAAGTACCAAGAAGGAAATTCCCGAGAATAAAATCTATTTTCTAACATATGAGGTCAAAGAGCACTACAGAAATTCCACAAACTCTGTTTGGAGGACCTAGTCCATCTCCCAAGAATAGATCAGATCTATGAAGGACCTATTCTGTCTCCTAGGAATAGATCTCAGACAGATTCTAAGACAGATTTGCTGTTGAAATTTTGTGTGGCCGGGTGAGGTTCCAGGAATCCTCACTGATCTGGATTCTGGATATGAATTGGTATCAATAAGTCTCTTGGTGCCCTTGTGTGAATGTAGTACCTCTTGGTGCCCTTGTGAATGTAGTACTTCTTGGTGCCCTTGTGAATGTAGTACCTTGAAAAATGTCATGATCCTCTGGAGTTTAGTTTGATGGGTGGTACTTTGAAAAATGGTGATCCTATGGAGTCTAGTTTCATGGGAGGTACCTTGAAAAATGTCATGATCCTATGTCCTATGGAGTCTAGTTTGATAGGAGATTGAAGAATATGTGCATTGAAACACAGAACTTGACAGCCTGGTAATCCACATATTCACCCTCTTTCCTCCACATATCATTGTGCAGAGCATGCTTCCTTTCACAGAGCCATATTATTATGACAAGGCTTATTTGTTTTCCTCGTTAGGGTTTTCTGGTGGATGTAGTGTTTTTCTGTTATGCATTAGTTCTATGTACACTTTCTTGTTTGTAATTTTAAAGTGTTATGAAAGACACAATAGTAGATTCCATAATGAAGAGTCTATTGAAATTTCAACGAGCTATTTAAGCACTGGGTGCTATCATTTTCTGCTGTTGTTGAACATCTATATCAAATCTGATCCTGAATACGAATTTGGACCAGTTTGGATAGTCATCAACAATTTCCAATGGTGGTATTTTCATTCTCTGAAATGTGTCATCTGTGTAGATTTTAAAATTCTTCTACTGTTTATGTGGATTCGGTTCAAATCAGGGGTCATATTGACGCCTTCTCTTGAAAATGGGTCAAATCAGGGTTAAATTTTGTCTAGCTTTTGAAATATTCTACTGGTTATGCGGATTAGGTCAAAATAGGGTTCATATTCATGCCATATCTTCTATTCTGAGGACACCAAGGCCTATTTTGTTTTTCTTTGAGACCTTGTGCAGGGCAGATCGGATTTCATAGATGTTTTGGGTTTCTGGGCTATGAAGAGATTCCCCTTGGATCACCTTTAGTATTTTTTATCACTAGTTTTAGAGCTTAGTAAACAGAATTAAAGGAGATAAGGTAATTATATTTATGTTCAATTATTCCCCACAGACTAGGTCAAATGGATTGTTAATTGATTATTGATCAAAGGGAAAAGGGAATGTGAGTATAATGATGGCTGTAAATTGCAGGAGAATCAGATGACTATAAAAATACAATGCATGCATATGAAGGGTGCAGGAACATAACAATACAATGCATGTATGGAATGCCCCAGATCCATTAGCTAATGGGTATGAGAATCAGAGAAGATGGGTATGAGAATCAGAGAAGATTCAATCGCTAATGGGTCCGAGAATCATTCGTATCTCTCCTAATATATGAGGCTCTTAACATATGAGGCCGAAAAAGTACCAAGGAAATTCCTGAGAATCAAATATATTTCTCTTAACATATGAGGCTGAAAGAGCACTAAAGAAATTCCACAAACTCTGTTTGGAGGACCTAGTCCATCTCCCAAGAATAGATCAGATCTATGAAGGACCTAGTCTGTCTCCTAGGAATAGATCTCAGACAGATTCTAAGACAGATTTGCTGTTGAAATTTTGTGTGGCTGGGTGAGGTTCCAGGAATCCTCACTGATCTGGATTCTGGATATGAATTGGTATCAATAAGTCTCTTGGTGCCCTTGTGTGAATGTAGTACCTCTTGGTGCCCTTGTGAATGTAGTACTTCTTGGTGCCCTTGTGAATGTAGTACCTTGAAAAATGTCATGATCCTGTGGAGTTTAGTTTGATGGGTGGTACTTTGAAAAATGGTGATCCTATGGAGTCTAGTTTGATGGGAGGTACCTTGAAAAATGTCATGATCCTATGTCCTATGGAGTCTAGTTTGATGGGAGATTGAAGAATATGTGCATTGAAACACAGAATCCTGATGTACCGGTAATCCACATATTCACCCTCTTTCCTCCACATCTCATTGTGCAGAGCATGCTTCCTTTCACAGAGCCATATTATTA